>DWJZ01006179.1:0-13284 GCA_018249125.1 Asbolis capucinus
GCATTGTCATCCGGACGGAAGGTTTATGCAAAACTTCAGCTCCGTTATGTAAGAGGAAATTGATCTAATTAGGCCTGCAAGATGTGACCATAACAAACCAACAAAATAATATACTAAAATACATTGCTAGTTTGTAATAATAATAAATAGAATGAATAAAATTTCTCAGTTGTCTTTTCTAAACAAATACTTCTAATGATGCTTTGCCGTGGGAAACCGGTTTTAGGTTGAAGACGCGGTTTGGTAACGATTCGTCATAAATTATGAAACCTCATAATTTCGTACACCTGCACCGGTCCTAGTTTGTTAAAGGTTTATCTTGATTACCTACAGCTGGTAATCTTAGTTCTCAATTCGTAATCTTCAGTCAATAGCTATGCATATTCTTAACTATCTGATCTTCCACATATTGTTCTGGAATATAAATGAAATCTTTTACATATGAAATTAAACCATTGTCAGGTATGTTTTAAATCATTGTAGCGATTTCAGAGTTGCCATACTAATTTTAACCTAGTATCGAACATATAACCTTTTTTGGTAACATTCAACTCAAAAAAATTTTTTCGATTCGCTTCCTTAGATCCTGAGATTAGCTTTATAATATGTGTATAGAAATTCAACTTGATTCCATTGCTTTCGATCGATAGGTCAAGATTCAAATATTTGAATTTTCGCATCTCTAAGATAAATGGCACGAGCTCTTTCATCCGGAAAGAGAAGTCTCGAACGGATGAAACAGGATGTTATAAATTTCGTGAAACAATGTGACGTGCTCTTGGCTACGACCGTTAGTGGCCTAGTATATCTTCCTCTGCGTACTGTTATATTTTTAATCCAGATAGATTATAAAAACTAGCTTCGGCTTTGATTATCGATTTATTTTTTGGTTTCCGTATTTAATATTTCGGGGCCCTATTCACTCTACAATAGAACGTTAGTTTCTTTGCTATCGTTACTTAAAAATGTTTAAGAAGACTGTTGTGCTGTATATTGTACTGCATGTTCTACTGTAAGTACTTTAAAGGAAACCGCACTGATTATTACGATGATAATTGGAAACAAATTTATGAGGTCAAAGAACCAGCTGATCATGGAATCATTTATAGCAAAATGTGTTTTCATTTGGATTTGGTTAATAGTAAATTTTTGTAGTGCCGTATATTCTTCATAGTTGACTGAAATAACATTTTGTAATCAACAACGCTGGTCGAGTGCGGATCTGTAGACTTCACCTTCGAAAACTTTATGTGGAACTCTCAGGCATGTAGGTTTTCTCACGATGTTTTCCTTCACCAGATTTTGTTAGTTTTAATAAATCCCAAAGGCTCAGATGGCCGGGTTACTTACAAAGAATGGACGATCGTAGAGCGGTTAAGTGTATGTCCAAGGGGACCCCACAGCAGAAGAGATCCAGATCAAGACCCAGGAAACGATGGAGAGATTGTGTAGAGGAAGATCTAGAAAGGAGGGACAAAAAAACATCTTGGAGACGAGAAGTCGGAGACAGAGCGAAATGGAAAAAATCGGTAAGGAGGCCAAGACCCACAAACTAGTGGTTTGAACCCAAGACCTCCAGTTCAAGAGACCAACGTTCAAACCGGTAGGCTTTCACTACATTTTGTAAGTATAATTTTCAACATTATATAAATATAATTGAAATTGAACTTAGATAATGAACGAAATTGAACTTAGATAGCGATATATTATGTATCAAACTTGCAGGTATATAAAACAGTAATGTAATTCTTGCCACGTACGCCATTCGAGATTCTCTCATATCTAGAACTAATCCCGCAATTTACGGCTCTAGCAGCGTTTACTCACGTTATTACCAAAACATAATAATTTCCAATAATTTTAACCTATACTGTTCGTTTTAAGGATGTCGTTTATTCGATATTTAAAATTATAGTTAGTGCGTTTCTAAAAACGCTTTACGTGTTCTCCGAAGCCCGGAAGTGCTCTTGAATTTTATGCAACTAGCGGTCACCCATCTTCCTACCGAACGCGCTCACAGTTGCTTAACTTTTTCGATTGCTTACAATTGAAACCAGCCACAGGGCTATGAACGAAGCCATGAGAAAACCTATAACCTAGGTTCTAGGGAATTTGTTTATTATGACTAATTTTTTTTTGTGTATTGTTTACAATCGAAACCAGCCGCAGGGCTATGAACGAAGCCATGAGAAAACCTATAACCTAGGTCCTAGAGAATTTGTTTATTATGACTAATTTTTTTTGTGTATTGCTTACAATCGAAACCAGCCGCAGGGCTATGAACGAAGCCATGAGAAAACCTATAACCTAGGTCTAGAGAATTTGTTTATTATGACAATTTTTTTTTTGTGTGTTGGTAGATGTCTGTGCGTTTATGATCGCTAATATCTTGAACAGCTTAACTAGAGTGCGGTTTTAGGTAAAATTTACAGTGTATTTAATTAAATTATATATTAAATTTACAAAGTGCAGTGGGTTCGATTCTCACCCAGGTCAAACTTTTCTGTGATGAACAGGAATGTTTGTTCTGTGTGTCTGGCTGTAAATGTTTATATCTGGTGCAAATTCCATGTGGTATCTTACCATATCAAATCGTCAACTTTGTATGGTAAAAATTTGAGGTCAAATTTGCACCAAGTATAAATAAGTATGTATTTATAAAAATATATACATATGTACGACTATGTTTATCAGTTATCTGATCACCATAGTACAAGCTAACTCTTAGTTTGGGGTCGGCCATCTGTGAGTTGTCCAAATATGTATGTATATCTATTTATTAATATTGTATTATTAATAATCTAATATTTATTATTTAAATCGGTTCACGAATAAAATGTAGATTTAAAAATATATACATATGTCTATGGCCCCTAAGTGTATAGAAGCAATGTGTGCTTTATTCCTAGTATCAAAATATTATGTACCTACATATGGTATGCAATATTGATGACCAGTGACAGGGCACTGGTCTCTCTGCTCGTAAACGAGATGCCAGGACGGCATTACTCTGTTCTGAATAATGGAGAGGGCCAATATAAAATAAATGTTTGAGGTAGGTACCTGCCGACCGAACACATAACGACGGCTAAGGGTTTTTGGGCTGTCCATTAAATCATTATTATAATACAGATTGCTTTCCCTGCAATTGAAATGGTTTAGGCCTCCTTATTGCTTCATTCTTAACTAGCTGTTGCCACGATTACGTCCGCGTGGTACTTCTTTCTTCTTCACCTCACCTCACCTCACCTCACCTTCAACTCAATTCGATAACGGAGAACTTCCATCCATATTTCCACTCCGCCAAGCTTTCTTCCCAAAAAGTAACCCTATGTTTTTCTTCAACTTCTATTCTACTTCTGTACCAAGTTTCATCAAAATTGGTTCAGTGGCTTAGAAGAGAAAAGGTGACAGACAGATTTATTTTCGCACTCATAATATATTCATAAGAGGATCTGCTAAGCATTCATTCACTGCAGTTTATATAGATATACTAGTATTTGCAAATATTGATTTTAACATATGTACATACGTAAGTATTTGTATAAAGTCGAACAACAAACAAATTCTTGTTATTTACTAGCCTGCTTTTTGTATAGTGTTAATCCCGACACACCTTTTAAAAAGGTTAAAAAACAAAGTCATACCGTAAAACGAAACCGTAACAGTAAGTAAAGTGATACAACGCGATAGTACTGACAAAGGTTTCCCGCAAAATGACAAAGTCAAAACGAGCGTTTGGGTAAAAGGAATAATTATGTTTGTTGCCTCCGTTTCGTGAACCAGAAAAATGCGGGTACGACCGGCATGCTGTATAGTACCAACGGGCCAACGTGAAAGCATTGCTTTGTACATTTCTATCCGTATATCACGTAAAAGATATGAATATTTCTGTAGTTGTAATTAAAATCAACAAATTGGAAATTCTTTTTTTATATAGCCTCAAGGTTTTTGACAAATAATAATAAGTTTGAACTTCAATTGTTTTGTTTTATGGTATAGTGTTAAATTATGTCTTGGTAGTAAATGTACAGGGTTCGTGACCAATAATACTATTGTGTTGTTTTATGGTATGTTTAATTATGTCTTAGTAGTAAATGTAAGTAAATTACATAAATAGCTTTTACATAAAACACAAAATAATTTAGCATGTTTTGTCAGCTTTTTTTTTAATATTGATTATAATGTAGTGGAGTCGTGACAAATCAAATACATATATTGTATCTTGTAAAACTATGATTGTTGATTTTTTTTCAACAAAAGATTAAATTAGGTACCTACAAGAATATTCCAACATGCAAATTAAGTATAATGAGTCACATTCTCTGGACGTACCATTTTTGTTATAAAAATGGATAATTATATGTCTTCTCGAGCGCACAATGAGTTCGTGAATGCGCAGCGAACTGAACAGAATTTGAGACAATCCGTTACAGAATAGACTCTGATGGAAGGTGAATGCTTCGTTGTCTGTGCTTCGCTTTCAACTTGCTCGCAATTCCTTACTGTGATATGGCTGTTTCGTATTAGTTGGCTTCAACTCGCTAAAAGCCGGATTATGGCACTAAAAGCCGGATTATGGCACTTAAAACCGGATTATGGCACTAAAAGTGTCACTAAAACAAAGTTTTAATTATTGTCGTACTTAGTCTAACTTTTCACGATTACACATTTACTCTGGTCTTATGTTCTTATATATTATATAGAGGACGACGAATGAAATGCGTTCAGGGAACCAAAATACTTATTATATTCTGCTAGTAAAATATTTTGAAATGAATACTTTCACAAGAAAAAGGATAATATTCTTCGCCTGATTCTATCCGCTAGTTCAAGTAATTACAATTGATGTAAGGTTTTGTTACAAGCCGAGGCGGGCTTCTGATAAAAGAGATTATATAATAACATTGGATACATTTATCTGACGGTTCGTAACCATAAATTATAATAATATAATAAATCTTAGCACAAGGACTTATATCTAAGATGGAAGAGTAGAAATATTAAAAAAAAAAATGTTTTTTTGTTACGTAATGACATACATCGAAAATTTAGGATTTCACGATAACATAGAGTAAGCAGAGGTTACCTAGACGAGAAAGATAATTATTTACTAAAATATAGCTCGCTATCTAAAATATTCATTATTTTCCAGTGTCATTGCTGCGGCATTACCAAATAGTTAATGGAAAGTGTACGCACGAACAACGGGATCCATGGCTCGTAAGATATGAGGCAGTAAAAGATACGAGCTAACTCGGGAATTGGGATCATATCCAAGGGGCCTTGCCAAAACGGCCGCGGAATTATTCATAGTGCCGTATCAACTCGATCTAGGGCAGGAGACGGACGGATGCAAGCCTCGCTGTAATGACACTTAATGGTTGTACAGCGGCAGGTTTGTCACGAAACTGATACGGCAGCACGGAACAAATATACATATGTCGCTTAGCAGCCCTTAATTCACTTGAGTGTGTAATCTATATATACTAAATTATAACTCGGAGATTTGGTCTATGCATTTGAGAGAAAATATCACTTGGGGTAGATGTATAATGCTAAAAAGGTTCCATAAAAAATATAAATTTTATCAAAACTTCCGTTTCTCCATGCGTTTGTGGCTGCCAATCAGAGAACGGAATCAATTGGGGTGAAGTTTTCAAAGATGCATTGAAAAATGGTTGTGGCGATTCACAAACAAAAAGGACGACAAAATAAAGACCCATCTTTGACCCTTAATTTTACTCAGTTGAAGTGGGAGCTGATACCAAATCTCGTCTCTAGCTAGTCGAATCGAGTAGTACGACAGAAGTCCCAATACTCAGCAAATACATTAATCTTTTTATGGAAATAGCCACTAAACGTGCAGACAAGCGTGATGGTTAGAGGTAACTAGTCACATCAAATACACCAATTCCAAGATATTAATAGAGTGGAGTCTTGTCGGCCAATAAAAAAGATTGGTTCTCTCTTCTTTGTCTGAAGAACCTATCACACAAGCACAATCACACCATTCAATTCCATTGAACTCATCTGTTGGTTTTCATCTCAACTTTTGTTACATTGTTTAAAAGACGATCAGGACAACGTCAGATTCTCGGTTGAGAAATCTAAAAACCAAGAATATCAAAGCTTAGTAGATATTTGAAAACAATGGATCTTTTATTCAAACAACAATAATTGCGAATTTTTCAGAACATGTATGAAATTAGTTCTCAACCTTACCGTTCTGTCAATAAGATACCTGTAATCAAAATAATGAACCAACTAAAATATTATTTTCCCATTAATTCAGAAACACACTTAAAAGAGAGATAGACCTATCTTTGACTGATGGGACTGGACGTGCCCACTTTCGTCTGTTGCCTGGCATTATACCTCTACGCTTTGATAGGCTTAAGACCATTTCTGTAATAGAAGAAACTATCGTGGAATTAAGATGAAATTATACGGAATTATTGTGGAACTGTTTTTACCTAGCAAACTACCATATACCCCAACTGAAGGCGTAAATGGATCTTAGTTTGAATAATTCATACTAAGCCAATTAGCTCAAACGGGTTTACACAAAGTAATAAAGTTTTAACAAGTTTCATCTTGTCGGTGCTAGTTTTCATTAATTAAAACGGTTTTTTTATCTTAACCTCATCTACTCGGTCGTTCAAAATTTGTCGGCAGTTGTAATCTATTTGCGAAATATAATGTTAAAACTAGTGTTGGCCAGTTTCTATTTACCTAATTCCATTAATTGGATTTCCTACTTCTCTAATATGTTAATTTATATAGCCTTGTAGATATACCCTTGCTATAGAATAACACGTCTAGTACTTCCATTAAGAAGGATGATTTTAAGTTGAACTTGCCTGTACCTCACCTACACATACATAGAATCAAATTAATTATATGGCTTTGATGGAATCGATAAGATCCAATGTTGTGTCTATTGTACTTCAACAAACTTTCTAAAACTCTGTACGCCGCTAGAGATGTTTCATATAAAAAAAGTACATTATACTCGTTGCAAATTCGATCATCAAAGACAAACTAACTGAACATTAAATATTCATGTTTGTATAAGTTCTTAAAAAATATATTTGGATATATTTCGTTTCTATACACCTTTTAAATTATGGAGCTAAATATAATGGAATAGAGAGTACACAATTTTGAAATTCTTGTAGCTTGGCATTCATGCAGGCATTCTTAAACTTTACTGTGGAATGCATTATTGATAAAAAGCTTATGTTAATCTCTAGACTTCTGTAGCATTACCTATCTTTACATAAAACATACGTCAATTCGTGGCTCCGTTTCGACGTAGAAAACGGACAAACACACACTGACATTTACAATGTTAGTCTGGATATAGTATTAACAAGCTCTTATTAACTTGCAGTGTATGTTTGTATATTAGTATGTTCGTATATTTGTTTGTTTAGTGTTCTGCTCAAAAGTTACAAAATTAATTAGATCCGAGTCCTCTTACACTACGTAGCTGATATTGTGATAAATTTTCCGTCCTTATGACAATGCATTTTTATAATAAGCAAGGCTTGATACTACACTGTACGTTCAGGGTTGTCTGCATATAAGATAACTCTGGTTAACAATATAGTTATGAAATTGTATGTATTTCATCGTATAAGGGTTTTAATTAAAGCTTGGGTTTTTAAATCCCTACTAATATTATAAATGCGAAAGTAACTCTGGCCTGTCTTTCACGCCTAAACCGATGAATCGATTTTGATGAAATTTGGTATAGAGATAGAGGTGAACTCTAGTAACCTCAGGAAGACTATGGGCTACTTTTTTTTAATAAAAATGGGGAAGGAGTTAAAAGACGGGATGAATGTTAGTATGAAAATTCGTCATTATTAATATAGGCTACCTTTTTTTACTAAGAATGGGAAAGAAGGGGTTAAAAGAGGGGATGACTGTTAGTATGGAATTTCGTTATTATTAAAGAGAGGACTGCGAAACTTTGTATCAAGTCACATAATAGGAAATCAAAGGAGATAGGCAACTTTCCATCGTGAGAAAAGGGGCTGAAGGGGTTTAAAGAGGAGATGAATGTTTGTAGAAGATTATCTCCTTTTTCATCGGGGCTTACAAATGCCATGGCGCGCATGCGAGTTCATTCTTAAGTTCAGTTAACTTCAGTTATTATTAAGATTACAATAATCCCTACCAATATTATAAATGCAAAAGTAATTCTGTCTATTTGTTACGCTTTCGCGCCTAAACCACTGAGACGATTTTGATGAAATTTGGTACAGAGTTTACCCTGAGGAAGACCTTTAACACCGTATTATATATTCCCAAGTTATTTACATATGGCATAGGGCAGCATTTTGACCACCACCCATCACCACCACCATGTGAACGAAGTCGCGGGCAAAAGCTAGTATGTTAATAAAGCTTATTTTTAATTTATTTTATATATATTGAAAACAATATAAATTATGACTTTACAGAAACTTCTACCAAATAGGGAAATGAACTTCATATCAATGTAGGATCCAAATCTCTCGTGCTTTTGATTTTGCTGAAGCTAAAGCCGGCTATCGTATACACTTTAGAGAAAGCAAAATACGTTTGAGACCAAACAGTGATTATTGGCGGTTAATGATAGCAACCATCGCCGCATTACTAGTACCTGATGTTTGAAATAGATTTAAATATATGTCCGTAGTTTATTTCTGGAATTCTGATCGAAGTTATTTGTACCCTTTAAGACCCAGGTAATGCGATCCCCGTGGATTTTATATGAGAATATCGCCCTCTCAATGTAAGAGAAATAAGTCTCACCTGCGTTCCAGTGCACGTAACCCGATGAAACATTCGACAAAATCTGCATTGAAATACGAAAACAACGACGTATGTTCCTATCATTTCCACACGTGGGGGCAAGGATATAAAACGTAATACTAACCAGCATCTCGTAGTGTATTTTGTATTCATCGTACATGATAGTAGTTTATTGATAGGCGTTCTTAGTATGGAATAAGTCTTGTAGTTCTTCAAATTCTATTATAAAGTTATAATAGAGAACTACAAACAACGCCATGTAGAGGCGATCAAAGAATATGTTTATATATTGATTTTTACTTCAGTTTTTACTTGTGTATCGTTGTGTAAGTACTTTAATGGTGTTTGGAAGGAATATGCAAGCTACGACATCAAAAAAGTCATAATAAAAAATAATTCACACCCATCCTAGGATTCCTTGACATGACTACTCAAATTACAGTTAAAAGTAGTGACCCGAAAACAATTCAACTAATATTCTAAATGTTTACAATTAGTGTTGGTATTATTCTTTAAATATGGGCTGAGGAGTTTCATTCCTCGTTTCTTTTCATCTTTAACAAGACATCTCTTCAGAAACGGTAGTAGATTAACTTGATTGCCGTCTATAAGTGTATTGAAAATAACTATATGAAATAAATGATAACTTTTGACTTTGACTTTGAACGGTCATATATCTTTTTACGACCCGTATCGGTCCCAGTGTGTAACATTATTGTATGAAATATGTATCGCAGAAATAACTTTATTTGTAAACAAAAACAATAGTTTTGCCGAAGTGAAGGGATAATAATTCAAAATATTATGATAATATGAGTTTTCCATAGTTTGGAAACACGTTACCGCGGCAAGTTGGTCCAAGAGAATAATATAAGTTAGTCTCGAATGCAAATTAATGTCGTTCCGTTGTTCAACATCGTTGTCTGTTTAGTTTGTTTTCCGTTACCGTAATTAATTTCAAACCGATATCTGGCTCACGTTGAAAACTTATACTGTGCACTTGTCTCTCCTTGTATCTTGATACTAAGCATACTCAACCACGCTGTTCCGGTGTAGAACAACTCTCCAACTTGCCCAAGTCTTACTGTGTAGTTTCAATTGAAATATCCGATAATATTATAGCCTCTCACTAGACTTAACGACTGTCTTCTGATGATAACTGGCACTGGCGATTTTATATATCCTTCTAACTGTTGTCTATTTGCCACCGCACTATAAGAACAAACATTTGCATATATTACTGTTGATAAATAAATTATCAAGATTCATAAATTATCACGATACAATGATGAAATTTGATGAATAGTTTTCTTTTAAAGTCGATTACATATTTGTGAAGCCCGTCAGTCTAGCTACCACCAGCTTGCTTGATCAAACGACCCGTCATGTTTCGCCCGGGGGCCTGAAAACTAGCTATTCTCCACTTCGTTCTTCTTCTCTACTTCTATCACTTCTTTCGCGGAAACCATTGGTGACATCTCGGCCTTGTGTTGCTAATGTCTACTTAACGTAAGAAACCTATCTGCTCCTTTGCCTGCCTTATAACATGAAAAAAAAACAAGATATGCTTTAATTGGCCCCATTATATATATATATATATATATCCCATATTGTAGAAGGACCCTCATTTAATATCTTTGGTGCTAAAATATCTGAAATTCTATCTACGTATACTATTTCTCAGGTCGGTACCTCATTAAACGCTACATAAAAACGATGAAGGCACGAACTGAGGATGGAAAGAAGTATTTGATAACAGCCATTAATTTTGTACTCCCTATTTTAATGACTTTATCTATGCTTAATGACACCGAGTTTGGTTTGTCTTCCTGAAATATAGTCTTTGTTAAGGATAATTAATGTTTTCACGTACAAATCCCCATATTGAGAATCGCTGCGTCGCACGTGCTGCGGACAATAATGAACGTTATTAAGCCGGCGGCTTGTTTCGATTGTAAGGGAACTAAAAGTTAAGCAACACCAGTCGCAGTCGGTAGGAGAATTCGATGGATGGCTAGTGGCAAAAATTTCTTCAACCCTTCCGTGCTTCGGAAGGTACGTAGGTACGTAAAGGTGTCGGTCCCGGTTCTTTTCGTTAGATAGCCATCGTTAAGACATATTAGAAGTCTTCGGATGACATATAAACTGGGCCATTGGTTGAAGCCATGAACACCACTTAAACTCACATCCAGAACCCGAGGACATCCGTCTGTCACAAAACCGAATCGGGTCGCCAATTAAACTTGAGATTCCCAGTTTCACAGACAATCAAGTAACTTGCAGGAGTCGCAATACATTACACATTTATAACACTTCTCGATAACATAAAAACAAAATAATTGCTAAGTGT
Source organism: Asbolis capucinus (assembly GCA_018249125.1). Classification (NCBI taxonomy): domain Eukaryota; kingdom Metazoa; phylum Arthropoda; class Insecta; order Lepidoptera; family Hesperiidae; genus Asbolis; species Asbolis capucinus. Next base: position 11,159 of record DWJZ01006179.1, read on the forward strand.
ATCTACCAAAAACAAATACGTCTGTACTTAAGTAAAAAATAAAGAAAATCCCACATAATTTACAGGCTATAGTAGTATTAAAATTTGAAGTAATAATAGCATTAAAGTAAAATTGCTTTCAGTTCAACGTAAGGTTTAAGTTTAAAGCTTATATTTCTGTATATTATATTTAACAACAGCTGAAAATTTAGGAAGCCTTGACGAAAAACCTCAAAGTCTATGTGAATTTTTCACTGAATTTAATAGGAGATGCTTGTGTCACAAAAGGCATCGCAAGCGGTTAGAATGGATTTATGGAAATTTAATACTAGTGGTGAAAAGGAATATGAATATTAAATTTCTTTCCCCGTTTCGGATGCGTGTTCATTGAAGCGAAGCGGCCAGATAGGGAAGCAGAGAAGAAATGTATTGCGTTTGTCCGTTCCCGCCCAGTCTTGTGGAATGTCGCACTTTAACGTAGAAATACGTAAACATCTGTGTATTCATCTCACATTTGAAATGTATGAAACTTTTTTCATCTCCGTTAACCCATGTCTCATGACGCGAGGGACGAGATTTTATGACGGGACTATCCTGAGCCGTAGGACGTATGAATTGATTTAAACGAGTCAGAGGTCAACGTTCTGCAAACGGATTCATATTGGCAGGTGGCGTGAGCATGTAGGTATACTGATGGAATTTTTGTTCTATATTGTATTTAGTAGTATGGTTTTTTTAGTCGCTTACAGCCCGGCGGCTGGTTTGAATTGTAAGGTATTGATTAAGTTATTTTAACAGCGGCTGTGTTGAGCAAATGTATAGTTCACAAAACTTTATTATAGGAAGTATTAGTTGCAAATAAATATTGTACGAAAACGACACTATCACTTTTTATTATTTTATATACAACTAGTAACTGCCCTCTATTCGCTTCGAATGAAAAATAATTATTGTGAATAGTTACAGGAAAAAATTGTTATTGTGAAGTAGCTGTAATAGACGGATGGTATGTCCTCTATTAAACTGTAGAACATCACTTTGTTCCATTCTCAATAATTTCAGCAGCGTGCGCGACATAAAAATTATTGAGTATTTTGGACTCTTTGTGTAACATTATACAGCTTATGATCATTCGCAACAATGTACCTTGTAGTTTCAGGGCCTCTTCGCCGCAAACAAACAAACAAATTTTTATACATATTCAAAGCTATATAATATCAATGTAGAAAACATATTTTTATATATAACTGTAGTAAATATACAATATTAAATGTATGAATACCTTAAACCAAATACTTCACTGCAAAGGTAATTCAGAATAAATATTTCTAGACAGTATGAGCGCTTCGGAAGAATAGGCGATAAAAGATTCTTTGGAAATGCTGTTAAAAAATAAATTAAGTTTACGAGTATAGTTGTTTCGTTGTAGCAATTGCAGTAAATAAATTTGCATTCTGGGTTCTACGAATACTTATTTGAAATTCCGGAAATACCATCTTGGCAAAAAATAGAGCAGTGTGGCAATATGGTTAGGTGTCATTATAATGTAGGATACTCTTCTAATACCTACACCTAAAAGTAATTTACATTCTCAGTTCCTTAAGCAAGTATTTAAAATTCTGAAATTACCTTTCCGCTTTCGACAAACACGATTAGGTTTTATTATAAACTAGTGTTTGCCCGCCGCTTCGCCCGCGTGGCAGATACGCTGATAAAAAGAAGCCTATATTTTATTTCAGATTATGTTATATCTGTGTGCCAAATTTCATCCAGATCGGTTCAGTAGATTTTGCGTGAAGGAGTAATAAACATCCATCTGTCCATCTTAATTCTAATCTTTTACTTATAATAATCCGCCTTGATAAATAAAAGCCACATTCATCCCCCTGCTACGGATTCTGTGCTTTTGACATGACAACACTAACATCCGAGTTTGTCACCCAAGCATGATATTACAAATAAATGAAAAAAATGTGTAAACACTATTAAGTTTATGTCACAGATCCCTTTGAGTACATTTTAAAATGTGGTCTGTGACAGATCCCTTTAAGCATATTTTGAAATGTAGGCTGTGTCAGATCCATTTAAGTGCATTTTAAAATGTGGACTGTGTCAGATCCGTTTGAGTGTATTTTAAATGTGGGTTG
>DWJZ01006180.1:0-13284 GCA_018249125.1 Asbolis capucinus
ATAGAAATATCTATTTAAGTATGTATTTAAAAGTATATATGTATGTTTATCAGTTATTTGATCACCATAGTACAAGCAAACGCTTAGTTTGGGTTCAGATGTCCGTGTGTGTATTGTCCAAAGATAAATTACCATCCTCCCTCTTTTTTCCCATTCTCACCCCCTCTTCATCCCCCCGTCCTCCCCATCCTCACCCCCTCTTCATCCTCCTTCCTTCCCATCCTCACCCACCTCTTCAAACCCCCTTTGTCAACATTTTTCTAGTGCATGAATACAAAATGTTATACTTATATCTTGGAGAATGAAACCCTTTCAACCCCTATTTTAATTACTTCGAGCCTATTTCGCGAAAAAAGAAGCCCATGTTTTTCCGCAAGTTCTATTAAAATTAGATAAAATTACATTAACATTAAATAAAAACATTGGTTATTTCTAAAATAAATAAATAAATCTAAAATTATGCGCGAAACTGTGATCTCTTTCGTAGACTTATCGGCCGATTAGTCGGCATCACAACCGACTAATCGGCAACTCAGCTAGACGCTCACAGTCGCCGTAGCTCAATACATGAGGCATTTTGTAACACCATTTTTCAGTATGTAAAGAAAGACAATCTTTTACGTAAACATCGTAAATCTATACCAATTATTAAAAAGATTTGTTTTTTTGTTTGAGGAGAACAAACCTCGAAACTACTGGGTCGATTAGACAAATACTTTTGCCATTAAAATCCTATATTATCACTGATGAACATTGGCTATAATTTTTTTGCAAAAACGTTACCTTATCCGTATGAAAACTTTGATAATGTAACCGAATGTGTGAAAATTATTCCCAAAAAATCATTATATCGCGTACACTGCAGAAATTATTGATTATAGAGCAAAGTGATGTACATTTTTATAGAAGACATCAAAGTCCACAATACCATAAGTCTAACAGTTATGTCACAATAACTACTTTTACGAACGTAGTTTCTAGTATTCGACAATTTCTTTCAGCTTAATCATTCAACTTGATAGACCGTTGTGTAACTTTAATTAAGCTAAGGTGTTTGCTAGTATTGGATGAGGTTTTTCATTCTACAAACACATCGTTAAGGGTTTGTAAGGGGCTTAGGGGTGGGAGGCAATTTTGAGGGTTCAAGCTAGATTTTTTCTGGAATTAATAATATGGAAATTATCATCAATTCAGAGAATATAAGAGAGTGTTACAATACTTAAATATGCCTAGAATTAATAATAACATACATATTTCTCAAAAGTACCTATATATCTCTTATTCGTGTTTTCAATAAGCTACCAGTAAATATTAAATGTTTGGATGGATTAAAATTTATTAAAGAATTACGCAAATGGCCTATAACAAAAGTCTTTTACAACTCAGGTGTTTTTTTTAAATTATAATTGACACCTTTTATATTTATTTATTTATATGAAATTCGGTTGTTGCATGTGTATTTTCAATTGTTTTATATTTTTTACAATGTGTCCAATTAATTGTTTTATAATATTTTCTTTACTGTCTGAAAAATTGTTTTATAATTACTAATGAATTTATCGTTAATGTTATTTTAGGTTGTAAGTTGCAATTTTAATAATTTTGCATGCCGAAATAGTAAAATGAGAGGACTTATTAATATTGATTGTTGACAAATTTTCATCAACTTATTTATGCAAATAAATAATTTGACTAATATTATCTATGCAAAAGAGTATCTCCGTCCGTCTGTTACCTTTTCACGACAGTGTCATGTACTGACTGAGTAGTTTTATTGAGCCGATTTATATATTACATGAGTACTCACTATTACAGTCATTTGGCCGATGTTTCGACTCAGTTTCAACATGAGTTTCATTATTTATATTTAATATTATTTCAAAATTAACATGATTTATTAAAAATATTTAAAAACACAAGCTTTATGACAGATCTATAATACAAAGAAACACCATTCAGGAGTTCCCTTGTCTGGAGCCAATCCTGGTAGCATCAGGCCATGCTTGTCATAAAAATGCATTGTCGTCGGAAATGAAGCTGTATACAAAATTTCAGCTCTGTAGTGTAAGAGGAAGTAGGTCTAATTGAGCTTGTAAGATTTAACCCCTAACAAAGAAATATACAAACATACACTGCAAGTTGAATAAGTTGCTCGTTAAAATCTATATAAACATCACGCCTGGGTCTAAAAAGTTGACGTGACGAAGGTAATTTTTGAAATATGAAGAACTATAATCATCTATAATGAAACCCGATAGGATCCCGCTAAGACTTTTTATTCATCGGATTTATCACTTTATAGAACGCAAACGCGTGTGGCCTCAGTCCAGCAATAGCCCACTAGTGGGCTTGTGTCTCATGAGGGTCAGGCATACTCAGGCGTTACCGATTGGTGGAGGAGTAAGTGGCCAATTGATGGGTTGAGTAAACAGAACTCTAATATATACAGTTAATTTAATTCAATTCGAATCCTACTCTATATATGTATATATAAAAAAGTCAATGTTTCTTTGTTTGTATTTAATAGACTCTGAAATGGTAGGAGATATAGCTGATGTCTTTAGCTCGTTCAGAATTCTCTGGAAAAGGTTTTGGTATCAAAATTATGTATATCGATCGGACACATGGTTGATGTGTAGCAACGCGCGCCGAGTACAGCTAGTAATATTTTAAATGCGAAAGTTTTTGAGAATGGATGGTTTGTTACTCCTTCAGGCGAAATATACAGAATATATCTGTAAGGATATTTATGAAATTTGACACAAGAATAGATTATAAATTAAAACTAATTATCGAACACGGCTCCGCCCCCGTGGATAGTGCATTGATAAGTAGCTTATTTATAAGATATAATATATCGATGCGAAATTTAAATCGAATCAGTTTAGTACTTTTTACGCGAAGAAGTAACATACATCCATCCATCCATTCATAAATCCATCCATCCTGACAAACTGTACATATAATATAACTATAATATTAGTAGTAGACTACATTTTACTAACATACTAGGCGAGCGAAACCGCAGGCGGAACCTAGTATCCTATAAGGCTGTTAGCACATGAACTGTGTCGAGTCATGCGAATCTTGTAATTGGTGTCTCCGCTGGGACAGCCGAGTGGTTGGCACTGTCACGGGGCGACGCTGTGTCGCGGCCGCGCCTCTCTGATTCATACGAGTACATCACTCACAAATTGAGTACGTCTCACTCAGTTTTGGATAGTTTTTATAATCTTTAGTATTAACCGAGGTTCTCTCAGCCGCTGTCTAGTGTTAAATGAGTTAAGTGAAGACAATAGGTACGATAGATCAATTATTGCTGTCGTAAACTGTGTTACAAATAAAAACGAATGATACTGCTTGTTGTATTTTCAATATATCTAAAAGCAGAGTGAACATTTTCGTCAAATGATTACATGAATAACTGATTCATGATACAAAAAAAACCCTATTATTGCAAAAATAGACTTTAGGGTGCTGATATAGGGCTGAAAGTTCGAGATAAAATCATAAAACTTTATGTTTAAGCACTTGATATTACATAAACCAATCACGCTGACATTGTCGCGGGGTTAAACAATATACAAACAAGAATTAGTACGCGTATTTATAATATTTAAAGACTATTCGATGACCAATACTTTACACATACAGGGGTTTCCTAGTATCGTGTTTAAGTGCGCTAATAAAGGATTTTCGGAAACTTATCCCCCAAAGGGGTTAAATAAGGTGTATATACAGGTCCCGCTTGGGGTAAAATGTATGAGACCACTAAAAATTAAACCGAGTATTGATAATATGAATTAAAAAAAATATATGATTCGCCGATTTACACAAATCATATGTTAATAAAAAAAAATTTCCTTCATTACTGGACGTATAATAAAACTTTGTCTTTTTAAATCTTTTTTTTCGCTTGTAAACGATAACACTCTTATACAAGCAGGTGACATGAACAACACACAAATAGATGACAAACGCACGTCACTAACACGAATAAGGCGAAAATAAACATTACTTGACTAACACAGAAATTGAACCTGAGAACAATCGAGTCACAACCAACGAAATAACAGTACTGTTCAGTAGTAATAAAATTAAAAAACCTTATACCAAATTCGTCATTACCAAGTTCATACTTCTTGACCCCATACGTCATAAAAAGCGTTGTCATTTATCATAGTTAAAATATTTACTTATATTCATAGCAATGAGAACGAAATAACTCATAACTTATTTCACATTAAAACTTGCGAAACACAGCAATCTGTTCACCTCAATACAATGCGTTCAGGTTAATTAGTTTTTTAATAATATTAACAACTTGTTGTGATTCGTGACCACAGGCACATGCATTGCGGATTAATGGATTAATTGAGTTTGGGTAAACTAATTTGGGTAACTTGTCGCGAGCCGGACTAAATATTATATTAACCATGAAGTTCTGTACAAAATTTCCTTTCATAGACCTACAAACTGCCCTCGCTTCTCTTCAGAACAACCAGTTATCAGAAAAAAGTAGTTATTGTGTAGTATATCCAAGGGAAAGCAAAGGTGCTTTATTGTTAATAATTTCCACAGCGTACGCGATACAAGGTTTTTTGTTATCATTTTTACGCGTTGGGTTACATTATAGAAGTTTTCATAACTGCCCTAAACGTTATTGAAAATATTTTATAGCCTATTTTCACCAGAGATTACTTATGGTTCTAAAGATAAAAGACCTTTTGAATCTATCTATTTGGAGCCTATTTTACTCAAACACGCAATCAATTAAGAATGCACTACGAATTATTTTTTCCAAACTCAACTCCTATAGGGGTAAATTAAGCTGATTCATTTATCTCACACGTAACCATGGCATGCATTGAGGTCTAATTGAGTTTGGGTGTACTTAATTTGAGTAATGTATTGTAAGCTGGACTAAATATTACGAGTACATTAACCACGAAAATCTGCACAAGCATTTCTTATACATATGTATAGTTTAAGAACGCACTATGAATTTTCACAAATTCGTCTCCTATAGGGGTAAAATAAGGGAGTTTCTAAAAAGTAATAGCCTGTGGTCTAGTTGGTAGCGATTCCTTTAGAACACGCACCCGTAGTTTCAATTCTCAGCAGAGCCAGGAATTTAAATACCAGATGAATGGTTGTTCTCGGGTAAATATAAATACCTTATTCTGTATTAGTGTTATCTACACTTGCGACGTAGCCCATTCAAGTGTGTAAACGTATATTTATTTACTATGGTAAAGGTACAAAGGTTTTCTGAAGTTTAATATCCCCTAAAGGGGTAATATTAAGAGTAACAGCTTCTGTGTAATATAATTTGAAAGTATAAAGAATCGTTGCCGTATTTAGTATAATATACTATTTTCCTTTGACCTTCATCAGTGTTTACGTCACGAAATCTTAAATAATAATTCACCTCGATATTTATTTTACATGAGACTTAATTATGATACTTGGAGGCAGACAAAAAATTATATTTTTATATTAAAAATAATCACAAGTTTCCGTCAAAATAACTATTGATTTATATAAATACTAAGTAACAAAAGTAAGTTAAGGTCACTTAAGTAACACCCACAAATATTTTAAAAGCGAAACACAGTTAGTTTTTGTCTCTGTCTGTTACGCTTTCATACCAAAACCCCTAAACCGAATTCGATGATATTTAGCCGCATATAAAAGATAAATTTCTGTCCTAATATTCTTGAAATTTCAATCTCATTTGGCATTAAATAAGGGATGAAAATTATTCCACGCGGACGAAGCCACAAGCGAAAGCCATTGCCAAGTCAAAGGAATTCGTAATCATCTCCGTATCATACCATAATTCATTAACTGAACAACAATTTTGATAATATTTTATATTTGTATTAATATTTTATAGATTGATTTAACATCTTAAAAACCTGTAGTTCTATACTTATAAAATTAATATTAGAATTTGGGTAAATACATAACATCAGAACTTTACAATTCTTACTAATAATATAAACACGAAAGTTTATCAGGATGGATGGATAAATGTATGGATGGAAGTTTGTTACTCCTTCGCGTAAAAACTAGCGAAAGGATTTTAATGAAACTCGGTACAGGGATAGACAACGGAGATAGATACCTGGAATAACACATAGATTGCTTTTTATCAACAAAATATGCGGACAAAACCGCAGGGATTTTTTTTTGTATACAACCAATGATATTATGAATAATAATTATATTCGACTGTACATATACTCAAATATTATTTCGTTACCTTAACGTTAGACACTAGATCATTATTTAAGATAATATCGTACCCTACCCGACGTATTGGGAGCGCAAGTTTATAAAACCTATATCTGATATTAGTAGTAGAGGCCACGAGATTGATGACGACAGCCGAAGCTTACTCCAAGATAACACTGTACTCCAATATTGCGTGACGGATTACGAAAATTCACTAGGTTACCTTTCGTATCCCTTTTTCGACATGCGATTTATTTCGACATAAAAAAATAACACATATTTGTTTGGAATAAGACTCCTATTGATATATCTGCGTCATAAATTTAATATTACTTTTGTTTTGGTTGATATGTACAAATAGATATTTGGTCGTTTTTAGGTTAACCAATTAATTCACTTTTTCATAAAAATCCTGTAAAATTTCATAAATTTTGCACTCGTTATCGCTCTATATCTTTCCTTTTCACTCCTTGTCGAAGGTTGGAATAGGACAAATTGTAAATGAAACATGCAACTGAATGACATGCAACTATTGAGATAAAAATTGAAACCGTTCATGCGTTCGCGTAATTCCCAATCCGTCTATAAAAATACTCATTGTAACGGCAAGAAACAATGTTTATAATGATATTCAAGTCTATTTTGTAATACATAATGTTACACAGAATTAATGATAATACTTTTACACCGCAGATAGATGTTTGTTTTCAAAGATAGGGTGATATAAACAGCTCTTGAGTACGCAGAAGACATTCTGTCACAGAATTTCTCTCGGTGTCTCAGATGAGAAACAGGTGTGTAGAAATGTCTATGCGATCTAAGAAATTCGTAGCACGAGTTTATTGCCATCTGTATGGCATTTTTTATCGACCGAGAGATCGCAGTGTCTTTAACCAGCGATGTAAGATGCGAGAGGCCGCTCACCTGAGCCGAGGACGCGTCTCGTCTCTCCGCCCACTTGTGGCGGTGGCGATACTGCTAGCTAGCTCACGGAACGTCCGCATATCTTGCACTTTCATGCCGTACCATCATAAAGCACCACAACACGAGGGATCGCGACACGCGAGTTGCATGGTAAAACAGTAGCAGCGGAGGCGCAAGTATGGCGATGGAGCGCGGCGCCGCGCGGCGGACCTGACTGCTGTCTCCGCTGGAGTCGGGCGCGGCGCCGCTGCCGGCCGCACGCACGCGCCCTGCCGCCCCCGCGCACGGCCCCCCTCCACACCCCGCGCCCTTACTCGCATCTCGCTACTCCCTACTTGATATTATCAATAAAATTATCGTACCACATCAACTAAACCCATAACTGAAGCCTGTCAACATTTTTGTAACTGACCATCACGTCAATCGATGTCGTGTAAACTCGCGATCGATACCCTTCAACTCGGTATTTGTATTTTAAATGGGACATTATTCTCTTAATTGCATTCATCGTTGAAATGAGCGAGCTGAAAGTACGTGGTAGCGACGTAATTACGTAGTACGTACCTGCAGGTAAAGTTTTTGATGATTTTTGCATACGGCGTGGTTACGCATATACATATGTATCTCTCACCACAGACATGAGTGGACGGAACCAGAGAGTAAAATCGTGACTGTATAAGTACACATAAGGAATTAAAATCTTTTTATTACTGACTAATGAAAGTTACGCATTACTAACTTATAATTTTTGTAACTAACTAGCTGCACCCGGCCCGCGTTGCTACGCAGCAACGTATCAATCATGTGTCCAATCGTATTAATTTTGTACCAAAACCTTTTCCTGAGAATTCTGAACTAATTTGCCAACAACATCAATACTCTATCTTCTACTATAACTGAGTCTTTAAAGGACAAACAAACATTTATTTATATATATATACATATATATGTCACGAGCACGCTTTGCTGTGGATTAACATAAGCTATGGAATGAGCTATTGGAGTTCTATGCATGTACACAATGTCGCACGTATCTTGATAAGCGTTAAAAAGTTTATTTGCCATTTACGGCTTATAAGTCGATATACTATGCATGTGTCTGATCGACATCATTTCTAAACCAAAACCAGTGCTCTATATATATAGATATAATAATAGTAATATACATTACACAAATTCAGTATAATTTAATAAATATTATGATATTTTAAACACATAGTCATGCTCAGTCCGCAAGGTGGAGTATAAGGAAGATCTTCAATTGTAATCTAACCTATTATACCTATCGAAACGACTCCCGTACCCACATTTCCACTGTAATCGTTATCTGCATAATACATACATATTTCTATTCCTTTTTTCAGTTTCTACCTTCGGTAAGGTATAACTGAAGGTAGATAAGATATCTTATCTAAATAAGAAGATTCTTTTTTACTCCTCATCTAAAGGTTGTCTGAAAGAGATGTTGCTTAGCGATAAATAAATTAAAATCTACTCCTCAGTGATGTTAAGAGACCTTTATTCACCATTGAGCCATGAATGAGTTGAAACCATGAAAAATTTATTTAATGCATATTTAAATTCATACAAACACATGAATTTCTGCAATATTTCGCGCCCCATTCAGAAGAGGATAATATCATTCGTTACGGACTTTGTCTGTTTCAAACACGTTTGTATATATTTTTTCTATTGTCTTAAAACGTCGTCATATTCAGAAACTAAGTAGGATTCCTTGTTTCATTTTTGTTTGTTTGCCCTTTATAGACTCTGAAATGGTAGGAGATAGAGCACTGCTGTCTTTAACAATTTTGTTTTGGAATACCTGCAAAAGGTTTTGGTACCAAAATTATATCGACGACATGGTTGATGAATTGATAGCATACTACCGCGCGCTGGGTACAGCTGGTAAAACAAAATATATTTCATGGTTTCTTCGTTCTGTGTACACGGTCAATACACTAATTCGATTATGATGAAACTTTGCCGAATCATTGCTTGCACTTGCGGGAAGGTGGTAGGTATAGGCAATGTGGATCTGGAGTACCTGACGTGGAACATTGAGGAATTAATTAAACTGTTATATATATTGCCACATTTACTTAAGGCATTTTAATATTGAAAATCTGGATTTGATTATCAGGTAGTATACGGTTACATAATAAAATATTTTGTAGCACATCTTTTGTCAAGTCTTGTCTTCTACTTATTGTCACTAATTATCACGCTTCCAAACAGAAGCTATTATAACCAACACACGAATTATTAGTACAGAAATAAAATATAGCGTTATATGATAAAAGGAAAATATTTATTGGAGAAATAAGGTAAAGATGTACACGAATAGATGATACGGAAAAATATTGTATTACGTTAGGTAACTAATTTACGTAATTAATAGGTAATAGGGTAAAATAATGCAATGACAGCCTAGTGGTTTGAACGTTCTCTCGTACGGTTCTGGGTTCAAAACCAACGGCGGGCACCACTAATTTCCAAAGATTTGTGCGTATCAGAAATAGATTATTATTTGCTACGATGAAGGAAAACATAGTGAGGAACCCTGCACTCCTGAGAGTTCTGCATAAAGTTCTTGAAAATGTGTGAAGTGAACCAATCCGCACTTGGCCAGCGTGCTGGACCATGGCCTGTACGCATCACATTGTGATCCGAGTCGAGTAGTGGGACAGTTATGGGTTGCAATGAAATGATGAAGGTAAAATAACTAACTAAGATTTGAACCCACAATCTCCAGGTCACAAACCTGCTAGCCGATTCTCGTATTACCGAACAATTTTAAAGTCGTTCATGTATAAGATGGTATTCTGATTTATATTGACTGCGCTTTAATAGAATTTCAACTGTATACCACCGGAATACAGTTGACATTTCGTTGACGAACAACTTTCGGATGGATGTTGGGCAGTTGATAGCGAATACCAAATTGCACTTCTCTTGCTCCTACGCTGTCACTATGAGTTTTCAGAAAGAATCAACCGGTTGGACTTTTTTACCATAAATAAATTAGTGCTTGACTACGCTCCCACCTGGTGGTAAGTGACGATAAAGCCTTCGACGGTAAAACGCACTAACTTGGTAGACCCCTATTCACTCTTGACTTGAAGACATTTACATTGTAATCGAACGGAAACACCGACGCGGGCAACTTATTTACGTCATTCGCAGTACGGGTGATAAGGCAAAGTGCGACGTTCGTACTGCTGGGATGTTTACGACAAAAACACTTCGAGATTTTATTGTTTCAAATCTATAAGTACTAACACACTAGCTCGCACAAATCTAGTTAAGCTCTCCCTTCGCGTACGATTTGCATCGGGTTAATTACATTGATGAAAAGCGCCTGGTCAAACGAGTCGAAATGGATTTGAGTTAGTCCAATGCTATCACGATGAATATTTATGATATGCACGTAATATTTAAAAGCGTAGATTTCATATTTTGTATAAGAATGTACTCTAGAAAACCGTACCGCGATTTTCTATGAAAATTGCAAGGATATTTGGGACTACCTAAATATCTTTGAACAACTCTCACTCACCGCGTACTAAGCCTCAATTAGGTAATTAAGTAGTTCAGATAACTGTGGTGATCAGACAACTGATAATTTTTATATATCCGTATATATAAAAATCAATGTTCGTTTGTCTGTTTGTGAGTTTGTTTGTCTATTATAGACTCTGTATAGACTCTTCCGAAATTTATATACAATAACCCACTCCATAGCTTGTTGATCCACAGCGAAGCGTGACCGGGTATAGCTAGTACTATATACTCATATAGATATTTTAACACCCAGATACACAGAAAAAACATTCGTGTTTATCACAGAAAAGTTTACCCTGGGTGGAAATCGAACTCCCGACCTTCGGCGTAATGGTCAGGTTCATTAACCACTAGACAAACAAGCCAGCCAATTATTAAATAATGACTTCGTTTCCTGAAATAATGAGTCCCTGTATTATATTTTTGTATAATTAATATTATTTAAATTCAGTGAAATTACTAAACCGTGCTATCGGTCTTACTAACTGTGAAACATAGACAGTTGAAAACACCAGTCAATCGTTTTTTTTTGAATATTTTTTGGATATAGTTATGATGTTTTACACTAGATGGCGGTGTCAAGTTCTACTATCATCAGTTATCAGTTAAACTTCATTTACTACTAAAATTTGCAGTTTTGAAGTTAAAATTGTTAAAAATATATAAGAATAGAAAACGTAAAGCGCCTATTTCAGTTAACAATTTAAATGAGTCATGGTAACGAAGAATTTATTCATAAATTCAGAACACCAACGATAATTTACGGCAACAATACAGCTATTTATTTCAAGCTCGTGCCCTGTGTGGCGACAATACTTTATACTTTTGTTACACTAATAATGAAATTATATTATTCAAAGAATAGTTAAAATATTATTGTCTTGTAAGAACAAGAAACATAAGTGAATCATTGTATTCGTCGCTAATAACAAAACTCACTGACCAGTAGTTGGAACTGTCTGCAATCGAAACACGACTGTAATTGAAAAAAATTGTCAAAAAATGTGTTAAATGGATGAATGTGTGCCTTGCATAGCGTGTAGCTAATTTTATCTTTATATAGTTAATAGCTACATAGTAAATTTAGAGACATACATATATGTATATAGTTAATGTATTATTTAATGTATTTTTCACGCATTAGAAATAAAATATTAACTTTCTGCGCTTCCTCTCGATATAAACTTTAACTGTGCAAAATTTTATATACCTCCAGCAGATGGGTGACTTGATGGGAACTGATTACCGCCGGTCATGGACATTAACAATAACAACTGGGGTGTTATGAACGTGTTTCCAGCCAGGAAGAAAATAATAGAACCGTATACGCGGGGAAGAGAAAGAGACAAGGGAAGTATATGCAGCAACCGGAATCAATAACGACATCATACCGCTTCAGAATGGGAAACAGAAGAAGAATGGGAATGAGAATGACTAAACGACGGGGAGTAAAACAGGAGAACTGGCTCTAAAGCTAAAGTGTTAAAGTTACTCGACAAATTAGTGTCAGAAGTCCAATTGTGAATAGACCTCATCAACAAGAACGAAATAATGAACCTACACCTTTGTCATGTCACGATGCGAAAAATCGAACGTCGTAAGCGTCAAGCGAAATTAACTTACATACGTCGTTCTTCATGATAGTATATTTATTATGAATGACGTTCGTGCCGTGTGCCGTTCAACGCTTTCATCAAATTAATTTGTCCCTTCGTCCAACCTCAACAATTTATTACATTTGCGGGCTTGCAACGTCATGGATGCTGAGGCTATTTTAAAACATGCATTGTTACTTATAACAGAGCGTATAATAACATTTTGGGTGAAAATGTTTTTAAATTCCCATTAAAAATAAACAAAAAAGGTAAAATCTATTTTTGTGAGTTAAAAAATGCCCTACTGTTAAAATTGGTACTTTTAGGATACATTATTGAATCAAAGAAGCGATATCCTATTAATATTATAAACGCGAATTTGTGAGGATAGATGTATGTTTGTTACTCTTTCACGCAAAAACTATTGAACGAATCCTAATGAAATTTGACACAGTGATAGATATTAGTCTGAAATAAGATATAGGCCACTTTATATCTACGTACCTTCTATACAGGCAAAGCCGCGGGCAGATACTAATGTAAAATAAAACATTTCCCGATTGTAGAGGAGACGCGGGGTAGCTACGCTGTTAGCATACCATCATGAAAAGTACTGATTCCCATTGAACCTTATGTGCAAGGACTAAGAATCAATTTCGCCTGAACGCCTAAAATCAAGGAGAATCCAGTCGAATTTCATTACGCAATAGCACGTGATAATGAAAGCAGCTATTTAAAGGTAAAAGGATTATGGTTTTGGTTTAGAAAAGCCAGATTGATTCCAAAAAGCGGCTTTACTGGTTTTATCCATATCATTTACTCCGCGACTGTTTGTCGCGACTGAATGCCATACTTTAGAGCACATAACAGTCCAGCGGGTTGTTTCGTTTGTAAGGGATTGAAAAACTTAGCAACTGCGGGGGCGATCGGTAGGATAGGTGACCGCTAGTGGCAAAAACTT
>DWJZ01006181.1:0-13284 GCA_018249125.1 Asbolis capucinus
TAACGTATACTAAATTTGAGTGTAAAATTATAGAATTTTAATAATTGCATTTTAATTAACTTGAAGTTTAAAAATTTTTGGCTACGCCCCTTTTTCACCCACTTCAAACTTTTTCTCGAATAAAAGCAGTTCATGTTTTCCTTTACTTTTATTATAGCTCTGTACCAAATTTCATCAAAATCGGTTCAGTAGTATAGACATGAAACGTAACAGACAGAGTTACATTATAATATAAGGACGAAAATCGAATTCGAAAACTGAAGGCGGGACTTTTCAAAGCTTTCAAACCAGCCGTTAGTTTAAAACTCATAACAGTGAAACTGTCATTTAACCATCTGTACATAATTAGTTTAAAACAATTTGCAGTCATTCTTTTCGCTCCGTATAAGTGAAATTAAATTACTAATAAAATTCCATACGATTCATTAACTAAGCAGTTAAATTAAAAGTTAACATTGTTACATACACCTGTTTTGTAGGGTAGCCCGTTTGATTCCTGACGGTGCAATGTTAAATTTACGTAACTGTATGTTATCCATAGGGGCTTACTACTGAATAGGGATTTCTCTTCATATTGAAGTGGCCTAGGGCATGCTTCACCAAGCTGCTCCAATATTGTTAAGCCATCCTAAGTATTGGAAGTATTTAAGCCACCAATGGCTTCTGACATGGCTTAACGATTGCGATAACAACCGGGACCGATGGCTGTTCGTGCCCTCCGAAGCACGGAAGCGCTCATGAAAGTTTGTCGCTAACGGTTGCCCATTCTCCTACCTGTGATCAAGATGTTCAACCCTTCCTATGTTCTCAAAGTAATACGTAAAAAGTGGAGTAGAAAGAAAAGAATCAGAGTGAGAGGCTTCTTCTAATATATTGCGCTTTACCATCTAAAACTACATCGCCATACCATCAGGGATTGTAGTCAAGAATCAGTATTGCAACCCATAACTGTACCATGGGCTCGGATCTCCTCTCACAGACCAGTTCACCAGGCTAGCTAGTGCGGATCGGTGGCACACTTGACACACTTTCAAGAACTTTATAGGGAATTCTTAGAAGACTTCCTTACGATGTTTTCCTTCACCGTAGCAAGTGTTAATAAATTTCTGGTACTCAACTTTCAAAATTATAGTATATGTGCGCAGGGCTTGAACGTAAGACCTCCGGGGTTGACGCACATAACTTTCAATATATAAAAGAGTCGTATGTTCAATATTCTCATAAAACACGAACTCTACGACCCATATGACCACTTGCAATAGTAAACCACGTCTACCACTAAACTCTACGACACATTGTATTGGTCGTTATACGTATAATCTAATGCTGGTCTGCTATTGGTCAGAATACTGTTAAACGAGAGTAACCGAGTTGCATGGTCGTAAGTTAGTTTGAAGCGTTCATACTGTTCATAGCCTGGTGGCGTGGTTTGATTGTAAGAGATCGGGAAAGTTAAGCAACAGCGGTTGTGGTCGGAGGGGTGACCGATAGGCAAAAAAGAGCAAAACGGCATGAGCGCTTCTGTGCCTCGGAGGGCACATAAATATGACGGTCTTGGTTGGAATGATTGGCGATCGTCAGGCCATGAGGCCTTCGGAAGGTATAAAAACTTCCGATGCTTGGGTTGGCCGCTAACGCCTCCGGTGATGCGCAATGGAGCAGTGTCGTGGAGTATGGTCTAGACCTCCTCAGTATGAGGAGAGACCCGTTCAAAATAATGAGCCTTGAATAGGCTGAAGAACTAATGACTTACACGATAGACTAATGGTTAGAAGGGCTATTTGCCGCACTCAGAGTTGTTAATGATGACTAAAGTCGTTCATTAGTACAGATTATAATACTAACTAATAAGTAATACTCAGGAGATATTAAAGTAATCATTATCGATTTAGTGTGCGATATTCAATTGAAAATAATTTTTTTCATGTAGTTATTTTCAATACACATCGTCATTTTTTGTCATCGTCATAATCTGCCACAGTTTCGGAAACGTGTCATAATAAAGAGAAGAAACGGCAAAAGAAACTCCTAAGCATATCTGTTTACGTACACTAATCGTCATAATTTGCCACAGTTTCGTAAACCTGCCATAATAAAGAGAAGAAACGACGAAAGAAACTCCTAAGCATATCTCATTACGCACAGTAACATATTAATTTTACACTCGAACTTGAGTGGAACCGGTAAATTTTAAAAGCGGTATAGTAAATAACACATTTTTAATATGATAATAGGATCTCATAAGCTGTACACAGGGCCATAATACATTTACTACACTAATTCTTAATACCCCCACACGTCACTGTTTATTTTTATTTCGATTTTCATCGCGATATTATTAACTACTTTGCGATTACTATCTCGAGAATTCATTTTTGACGTTTTTATATGAATTTATGCGATTCCAGACCGTACTACCAGGTATTCCTGAGCTCTGTAAGTGATTGCATTGGCTGTATTACTAAGAAATTAAAGTTCAAATTGGAGTAACATATTTCATTGAATGGGTCATGTAAAGATGGATGGATGTGACGCCGTGTGACCGTTCTAAGATTTTATTATTTTAAAAAATTGATATTTTATTTTTCATGTTGGTCTGCTAACGCTCCCAGCGGGAGGGTTATATGACGCCTACTAATATGTGCCTTATTATTAATATAGTAAGGTTCATTTTGTTTTGTATTTTACGTCCCATTGAAAGGTTTCAGGGAATCGCAGTTCCGTTTTTGTTCATCCCAGTTGGTCGTTATGATACCATCTCCGAAATCGAGTACTAATAGTTATTCCCTATGTTTTATTCAGATTTATTTATTTAAAGACTCATAACTGCGATAAATTTGAACGCTGGACATCTGTTTTTGGGTTGTTTTGTTCTTGGGTTATTTTGTTTTTGGGTTGTCGTGTTTTTGGAGTTTTGTTTTTGGTTTCGATCGTGTAGTTTCATGTTAATAAAATTTGTTCGTGGAAACTGGTGTGTTCTCATTGGCACCGAGATAGATTTTTAATAATAATAATTTCGATTTTATTTACATTTATTTGAGGCCCGGAAAATTCATTGGATGGAGCCCGTTAGAGAAACCAACGTTCAAACCACTAGGCTTTCACTGCTTTTTTATACCGACGAGCAAAAATTATACATGAATTGAACACCTACTCCTTTTTTGGTGTCGGTTAATAAAAGTGACTCTATCCAGAACGTTTTTAACAACTTTGAATTCATTTTAGGATTTAATATTTAAAAATGCCAATTTTTTTATTTTTATAAAAGCTTAATGCTTCAATTTGACATCTAAAGATATAAAAAAAATAACGCTTGCGTTAGGCGGTACAAGCACAGTAGTACAATAAAAAATTAACTAAAACTCCCCCGAAATCTAACGAAAGTAATTGAGTATTGAAGTGATAAGAGTGTTTTCTATACAACAGTAGCATTAACGGTTCACTAGTCCAGTAATTGGGTGGGAGCAGAGGTCAGTTGCGACAGACGAGGAACTAGGACTGGTTGTAATTAAGAGGTTGGCCCTAATGGGACCAAATCTCTGGTATTATCAAAATACCAGTAAAACTTAAAAGAAACACCATTTTCATGTTATACTCTATGTAGCTAAGGATTAAGTTTAGTACATATTAGTGTCTGCCCGCGGCGTCGCTCGCTTGGTACGTTGATAAAAAGTAGCCTATATAATATTCCAGACCATAATCTACCTGTGTGCCAAATTTCATCCAGATCGGTTCAGTAGTTTTTGCGTGAAAGAGTAACAAACATCCATCCATCCTCACAAATTTTCGCATTTATAATTTTAGTAGGTATATTACTATTAACATA
Source organism: Asbolis capucinus (assembly GCA_018249125.1). Lineage (NCBI taxonomy): Eukaryota > Metazoa > Arthropoda > Insecta > Lepidoptera > Hesperiidae > Asbolis > Asbolis capucinus. The sequence goes on from DWJZ01006181.1 coordinate 3,827, forward strand.
AGTAGTGAAATTGGCACAATAATTTAATACTACATGCATCAAATGGATTAAAAACAATTTTTCGAAAAAAAATCTTTAAAAATTGCTCAACCGTATGGTTTCCGCCATATCATAACCCAAGAACTAAATGGTTTTTCAAAACTAGAATATTAACTTGCAACTTATACGACATGCCTAACATATATTAAAATGAAAAATATGACGATAATGATCGGCAGACATCGGTAATCTTCGCGTCGGATCGGCCGGCGATCAAAATAATATTGAGTATTTATGTCCTGATCTGATCTTTATACCTGTCTCTTTCTCTCTCAGTGCTCTATGTCTAATCATTTTCTTTAAGGACTGGTAGTAATCTTTGCCTTTATTTAATAGAAATTTTTATTACAATTAAGTAGGTAAATTTAGTTACTGGTTATGTTATTTGAGAATTACTTACGGTTCTAGGACAACAATTGGTTCTAACAGACTTTTAACTTGTTGGTGATCTGAAGAGCCAGGGGTCCCTAGTTTATATCCGTAGTCCGTAGTCCATAGTCCATAGTCTGTTTGCTCTTGGTCGTGAGTCATTCCCTGCGTTTTCCCAGAGGATTTTACGGATTTGTTTAAGTAAGTATTACTTTAAAACGATTAATTTTAACATGATACAGGAAAGATAAATAATATTTCTTTGAAGTCTTTTGAAAGAAAAACCGTTCATATACAAACAGACAAGGTTTTCTTAAAGATTAGTAAAGATGACTGAGGTGAACTTTTGAAATATGCTTTTATACATAAAAGTAAAATATCACAAAAATTAATCAGATAAAATATGAATAGACAAAATTTTAAGAAAATAATATTTAGGATTGGTCCTTCGAGCCGGATTTTGAACAGTTCATCTCAAACCAAAACTATAAACAAATATTGGAGGCTGTGGCGCTAAAGGTGGGAAAGGCTGAAGCCTCCGAGCGCTTCGTGGCGAGGTAATGGGCCACGTATAACGTTGTATGGGAATCTAAAGCAGCGTGATTGAGACTTCTGGAAATACTTAGATGCAATTGTTGACTAAATAACTGTGTTTCAGTCAGGAATACGAAAGGCTTTTGTGTTTATGCTTCTCTATGTGATCTATGGGTCTTGAATGAGTTATCTGAGCGGGTTTTAGGTTTTTTTCTGGACTTCGGCACAAATTGTCTACGCTTCAGGATGGCGAATTGCCTCAGACAAGTTTGAATTGACACATATTTTTGGACAAATTTTCATAAAACAAAATTGAAAGAATTTATTTTATTTTATATTTTTTTTTATTAAAATCTTGTTATTATATTATTTTTTTTTTTTTATTAAAATCAATTAATGCAAATCTGTCACTACAATCCATTTCAGTTGGATTACCTGATAGTTAACTTAATCGAAGAGTTTAATAAACTTATTTTAAGTCGATTGATTAACGATAATTTTTTCTTTTTTATTCTAATTGCTGCTAAGTCAATGTAAGAATCAAAAGTGAGTAGTCTTAAAAACTATTTCATTTATTTCTAATATTACTTAGACGTTATAAAATATGTGTAAAATTAACTTCGATATCGAAAGTAGATATATTAACATGCTTTAAAAGTTCATTAGGTTATCTATGCAATTAGTATTAATTTCTTACTCAGAAAATATAAAGATACCGCGGAGATTAAAGTTACGACTATTTCTCATACCAAGTTGCCTGACTTATTGAAATGAGTGTTAATAACTTGGTCCTTAACACGAGGTATAGGAAGATGCTTCGGAGGAATATTTCCCAAGCCACTTACAAAGTAGCTTATCTTCAATGCAACCTATAACTAGGATTGAGTCTCCTCTCACAACCTGAGGGGTACAGGTCACAGCCGAGTCGCTGATCAAGTACGGATTGATATACTTAACAAACCTTGGAAAACTTTATGAGAAAAGGAGTGCAGGTTGGTAAATTCGAAGCAAGTTCCTCGGCCGAGTCCGATTGTCGTTTTTACAACTTTCACTCAATTCTTTCGACCTAGTATTTGCGGTCTCGCTATTAACACACTGAGAACTTTATGCGAAATTCAGGAGTGCAGGTTTCCTCACGTTGTTTTCTTTTCCAAACCAGCCGAGTACTACCTATAAACATTGTCGTTTTTATATCTTCCACTATCTGTGCCACCACTGTACTCGGCCTAGTCTTTACTGTCTCACCACAGTACGTGGCCTAGTATTCGCTGTCTCGCTACTCGTTACGTGTGAGAGACTCATAAGCACTCCACAGACAGTTTAATGATAACATAGTATTAATTTCACATTAACTCTGACTCCGGATCTAACTCTCAGCCTCAGCGGTTATCTGAACAGTTAGAGAACGACAGATGATATTTCAAGATAAAAAGGTATAGAGATATAAAGAGACGACACCACTGCAGTTAGTGATTGCAATTAACCAGCTACCGATGAGACGATTATTTTATTCGCTTAAGATTTAATAACTAATAGTAATAAGCATCTCGGGAAAACTCACACACGGCCATCTGGTCAACTAAGCGTTAGCTTGTACAATGGTGATCAGGCTACTAATAAACAAACATTCAATCTCAGATACATACTTACGTGTATATAGATATTTCTATAACATTCCAGACACAGAACAAATAGTCCTGCTCATCACAGAAACGTTTGTTTTGGGTAGGACCTTCGCCTTAGTAGTCAGGTTTACTAAGCACTAGACCAACAGGCCAGTATAGTTATGTATGTGTCTATAGCCCGGCGGCTTGTTTCGATTGTAGGCGATTCAAAAAGTTAAGCAACAGCGATCACGGTTGGTAGGATGGGTGACCGATAGTGGCAAATTCATGGCTTCCGTGCTTCGCAGACTTAAAGCCGTCGGTCCCGGTTCTTACGGGATAGCAATCGTTAAGCCACCCTGGAGTAGGCGAGCGGCATAAGAACTTCCGATACTTGTGTTGTCACAAACGCCAATCCGTATTGGAGCAGCGTGGTGAAGTATGCTATAGGCCTCCTCAGTATGAGCAAGAGTCTCTAGCTCACTAGGGGGCCAGGGTAGTTGCACTCGTTTCGAAAAAACCGTTTAAATCATAAAACATTTTTTTTATTTTCCGGGAAAAGTTGTCTTATATTACTCCTAAGATTCCATTATACAGGTAGCCAAAAGATTTTTTAAAATCAGTCCAGTATTTTTTTAATTTTACATTAATAAACTTTGGGTTTTTTTTAATAGACATCAAGCCTCTTATTATGATTTGAAATACAAGTTATTTTTATTATATTTATTAGCAACTTAGTAAATGAATAAGGCTGCGACAGTTATAATTATTGATATTTAAGATTTATTTTTAGTAAAAATTGTAAAAATAACTTAGTTATTTGTTATTAAGATGTAAATAGTAAAACGATAAATTTACAGTTGATACATGTTACATTAGAATCTCAAAATGTACAGAGAAATCTAGAATATTCGAAAGTTGCTCAATGCTCATAATATTACATAGAATATAATATTGAATTTCGCTGCAGGAACTAAAATAGGGTTACTTGTTATAAGTGGGCGTGGGCGTGCAACCGTGGGAATGGATGCAGTTCTCGCAAAATATGACGATTACTCATAATACAACACTTTATGGAGTAATTCCGGGCTGTTTATATAGTTAAATGAATCTAAACTCATACTAAAGACTGCTGTGCTGGTACTAACCAGTTTTAACGGCTTTCGTTCAAATCATATCTTTCATATTAAATTTAAAGTATTAATTATACTATTCATCAACCGAGATTTGAAATTAATTTGGTATTTTTTGTTATTCTATATTTGAAATTTGAATTTTTTAATCTTATGTATTTTTGACCATTTTTTTTTCTTATTTCAGTTGTAGCTTTTTGGTTCAGAGTTAAGAGTACAGTACATTAATAATTAAAAGGCAATGTCTGAACGTGCTCTCAAAGACACATCGAGATATAGAGCCTAATTTATTTCGAATGTAATCTCTATATTTCAGGATCAAAGGTCAATTTGCAAAAATGACAACGCGAAAGTCCGAGGAAAAAGGACATATATACAAATATACCAAAGCGTGAAAGAGACAACAGGATCGTGCAATTCGCCCGAGGCGCCGCTATCCAACTCTGATATTACACTACCAATATAGCTTAATTCTTTCAAATGGGCAGCTATTTAGTAATTTTATGTCTTATTTTCGAGCTTTTAAGGTTGTATTTGGCATGGGCGTAAAGCGTGATATACCGGTGGTGAACTTCATTTCTTTATTACGTGTTGAAGTGTGGTTATTATAGATTTTGCAACGAACCGTCGTGATCGGGAGATGTGTATGAAATAAAATGGAATGTTCGAGATTTCGTTTTTATAACTTTGATAGAAGTATAAGTTTAAAGTACATAAGTACAAAAATTTAAAAAATAAAAAATGAGTCAATTACAATGAACTTGTGGCTTATGTTGTGTTGTGCGATGTAAGAGTTCTCGGTTTAATTCCATTCAGTTAGATAAATATTTATTCTCGGCTCATGTGTGGTACTCGTATATTAGTCATTATTTGTAGTGTGAATTATTAACAAGCAACACAATCCTGCTACGAGCGTATGAGTGTGTAAACATATTTAAATTCCAACCAATTGTTTATCATTGCACAAATAACCAATCTGCATTTTGTAGTAATAATATGATTTTTTAACAATAGGAAATAAAATGTTTTTTAAGAAAAATACTTAATATGTTAACCCTTATAATTACTAATCATTTAATTAATAATAAAAATTATGTAAAAATCTGTACGTTCAGATGTTATATCTATATTCAAATAGAGAACAGCCTTGCTATTCCTTGAAAACTAGTTCTGTACAAATCGTTTCCTCTACCACAGAATACAAAACATTCAGAAGCATACTTACTCCGAATTTAATATGTATTAAAAAAATCAAAAGAAAATTTTACAATTGAAACGGATATGTACTCACGGTAGTTATAATTTATATACTATATACCAGCTTTTGCGCGCGGTTTCGCTCGTGTTAAGAAGAATTATTATTAATTATGGGGTGGAATTTTTCAAAATCCTTTCTTAGGGAATGCCTGCGTTATAGTAGCTATATGCATGCAAAGTCTCAGCCCGATCGGTTTAAAATTGATAAAGGTTTATACAAATTTTCATCCCCTATTTTATCCCCTTGGGGGTAGAATTTATCAAAATCCTTAGCGGATGCCTACGTCATAACATCTACCTGCGTGCCAAATTTCAGCCCGATCCCTCCAGTGGTTGGGGCTGTGCGTTGATAGATCACTATGTCAGTCAGTCAGTCACCTATGTATGAGTTTTATATATAGTTAGATTAATAAAAGTCACGTGTATTTATTTTACAAATAAATACAAAAAAAAGTTAAAGAAGTGATTTTATTAAAATATTCCCACTTGTGTATGTACGTACAAAAAAATTACACATCATCTTAGTAACGGGAGGGTTAATACAAAACCTCACCGCTAGGGGCCGGGTATCTAAAAAGTTGCTAAAAACAAATGATTAATGGACAACACTCACAATCACTCACAGACTTGCTATTCCGCGCTGCGTTTTCTCACAATGGCTGAATGTGCCGGGAAAATCCTATCCTACTAATATAACGCGAAAGTTTGTAAGGATGGATAGATGGTTTCTCTCTCACGTTAAAAGTATTTTCATTATTCTTCTCCCTCCCCAGTGTAATCGTCATCTTCACATATATATACCAATAGGTAACATATATATTTACGTATTTTTATATTGACGTTTTTCTCTGCTCAATTCTTTCGTCTATTTCATTGTGCACCTACCTATTTAATCCTATTATCTTTTTCATTAACTCCTCCAAAGGTAGTCTAGAAGAAATCGCTGCTTAGCGACAAGATTGTACATTGCTCAGAAATTTTCCTTTTGTACTATTGTCTTTACGGTCTTGTACAATAAATAGTCATAAATAAATAAATATTGTACGGATCTGATTGAAATTTCGCAAAAAACACACTCACATACTATATAACACATACTAATAATAACATAAACATATATTAAGATCGTATGATTAAAAGCATCGTTGACCTCGAAGATGATAGGAAATGAAAACCCCTTTGTTAACCCTGAAACGAAATTGTGGGGACATTTGATTACATTTATAAAGAAACAACTATATGCCCTCGCTTCGCTCCGTACAGCTGAGGATACAGGATTTTTTTAATTCTAGTAATATTATAAATGCGAAAGTTTGTAAGGATGTTTGTTAATCCTTAACGCATAAACTATTGAAATGATTAGAAATGAAATGCATGAAATGAAATTAAATGCACGAAATTAAATTAAATGCATTTATTTCGTCTTACGAACTAAAAGCTCACTTAACGAAAGTCAAAATTTAACAACAAAAAGTCCCTACATCAACTATGAAATTCATAACAAAATACATATAAAAAAAATCTATGATAAAACCTAGTCTCGATAGACAATACCTGTTTGTCATCGGCTTTATAAATATATAAATAAATATTTACCATAGTTTTTAGGTTACATTTTAGTAACTAAAGTAGTAATAAAAATGTTATTTAAGTATCATTATTTACCTTAGTCAGCTTTCCTTAACTCCCTAAATGTAACTCAAACTTATACTAGAGCATATTCAATACGCTGCTAATATAAGGATTGGTGTACAGGTGGCCAAGAAGTTTTTATGGTGCCCGATAGCCTCCAAAATAGCTTAACAATTGTTATCTAACAGTAACAACCTGGAACGACCAAGGAAGCAAGGAAGTCGTCAAAGATGTTGGCCACTAGTCATCGATCCTTCCGACCACGCCCGATGTTACTTAACTTGGCTGATCACTTCAGATCAAAGCAAAACGCTGAGCTATGAACGTTTCATATAACATAACACAAAAAATCTAAACCGCGACGTATTTATATACGCACCGATGCACATCCGGATCATCAAAGGAAGTGGGAAGCTTTACTTCGTTTCAATTGTAAGAGACACCTGCGTTATTTATAACCAGTTTACATTACAACCACACGTGGCTGCACTGACTATCAGTAGCGCCATCACGAATGAAGCGCAGACATCGTATCCTTCCGCGGTCACAGGAAACCACTGATCATACATGCAATCAATGATATCTATATAAAATCACATTATTTCTGATACTCTAACCACAAAATACGCTTCAGAGTCCGTGTTTCTCATATTTCTCCTGTAAAAAAATTGTGTCTAATAATAATATCCCCAAAAGTTGTCTAACCCCTTTTTTTTTCGTTGTTTCTACAAGTCTCGCATATTACTGATAACTTGTTACAGCTGAAGATAAAATGTAAACCGAATTCAATAACTCATGTTTGCAAAATTCTCATCAATATCAATTGATTTAGTCCAAACACAAGGTAGCTACTGTAAATCATTGAGGAGTTTCCTTAACTGCCTTTCGGCTCCATCATCAGACCCTTAATAACAATCACGATCTAGGTGTAAAGTTCTCATTAATACAAATTAATCAAGCCCAAACACAAGGTAACTGCTGTAAACCGTTGAGGAGTGCCCTCGACTGTCTTTCGGCTCCATCATCAGACCGACTCCAGGCCTTTATTAAAAAATGTAAAGATGAAATAATTAAAAGCACAAGTTGCCCCTTCTTTGTATGTACTTTTGAAATTAACCTTCGATTTCTCTGGGATGCTATCATCAGATCCAGATGCATCAGAAAAACAGAGTTCACATAGGAACATGAAATCATTTACTTGTTAATATTTATAACGCGATGTATAAGTGGCGTTCATAGCCCTGCTTGTTCGGATTTTAAGCGATCGTAAAAGTTAAAAAACAGCCGGCGCGGTCGGTAGGATGGGTGACCGCTAGTGGCAAAATGTCTAGAACGCTTCCGTGCTTCGGAGAGCACGTAAATCCATTGATCCCGGTTGTTACGCTTAGATAGCAATCGTTAAATCATTTTCAGTTCATCCTCTTCCATGTTCAAGGAGTTACGTCCTATATTTAGGGATAACACATAAAAATGTTACAAACTTACAACCACTTATTGGAATAAGTTGCCCGCGTCGTCAATGTCTTCAAGTCAAGAGTGAATGGGCTTTTAAGTTAGTGCGCTTTGCCATCGAAGGCTTCATCGCCACTTACCACCAGGTGGGATTTATAGTCGAGCGCTAACTTATCTTAAGTAAAAGATAAACTTTACTTTCAGACTAAGTCGTCAATGGTTACCTAAGTCGCTCCTTAGTATAGATTTTTAAAGAGATTCTGTACAACAATTCGATTTTAAAACAAGGACGATAAAGAAATAAAATTCGTAACCGTTACCTTGAACCAAAAGTAACCTGAGAACACGTTTTCATATAGGAAACTTGGTCGTAGAAGGAAATGGCGACGGAAATTCAATGCATCCAATTTTCAATTCAAACGAGAAGCGCCCATGGCCGAATATAAATTCAATACACGAACACATCCGCTACTTTTGTACCATTTGAAATCGGTTCCTTATAATTTGGTTTGTTTGACTTGTTCCGAAATTGACGAATGACGAACTGCCAGTGTGACAATGGTCGTGCGCATGCGACTCACAGTCGACATACGTGGCTTTCCAAACAGCATTGCAAGAAAGAAAATATCAGAAAACGCGAAGAAAATTGCATCAAACACAACATTGCATGTGAACAAATGCCTTTGAAGGTATTTTTGCCACTGAAATTTGAAATTTCGTGGCATATTTTCAATGCAAAAATCAGCTTCATTTTTACAATTTATTTAACCTGCAGTGTACGTTTGTATAATAGGTCAGCAATCAGCGTATGTCGGATCAGCTAGTCACTTCACTTTTTCCCAAAATACATGTTTATATTTCTGGCCCTACATTTAAATAGAAAAAGGTTATGAATTTAACATTTAACAGAATTGTGATTTGGGAATTTCAAGATTAACACAAATATCAAAAGGTTATATACCTCTGATACAGTTGAATTTATTCCACACGTTCTCGAAAATTCTAATTATACATTTTAATGTAGTTTATTGATTAAAACAGACAGTTTCTGTGATATGATCTCATCGATGTCTCAAAGAGATACAAATTTCTGTATTTTTTCAATCCTTCTCAATTCTAGCGTTCCGTACACATTTGGTTCAAATTACAGACCCCCGCATCTGAGGCGAACTGTTTTTAGAATCTTACATTAGACTCAAGATCAGCTTATACTTGTAATGTGAATAATAATACGGTTTATACTAATAATATGAAAAATAATATTTTATTGAATTGTTTCTATAATTCAAGTCATACATATATGTATTTTAAAATATATCTTGTGAACGCTATATACATGGGGCACACTAAAATATTTGCACTTCTAGCTAATCGAAACTATTTGAATTTCGAATGTTATATTTTTTAAAACGTTGCAACCTTCTCGGTAATAAAAATA
>DWJZ01006182.1:0-13281 GCA_018249125.1 Asbolis capucinus
AAGTATGTTTTTAGAACTTTTTTATTACGCAAGAAATTAACTAGAAATCACAAGTAGCCCGCAGTAAATTTATCATCTCTCAATTTGGTCCGACTGTCAAAAAGGTTGAGCATCCTTGCTCTAGTGGTTAATAAGCCTGACAGCTACGAGTACGCCGGAGGTTCGAGATTCGATCTCTATCAAGAACATTTTTTTCTGTGATGAGCAAGATTATTTGTTCTGTGTCTGGATGTAACAAAAATATCTTTATAAGTATGTATTTAAAGTATATATGTATGTTTATCAGTTGTCTAATCAACATAGTAGAAGTTAATGCTTAGTTTGGGATCAGACGGATGTAGGTGGTCCAAAATATTTAATAGTATTTATTCACTTAAATGTGCGCTATATCACAAACAACAACTATTGCTTAGTATATGTCATATTGGACTTATGTGTTAACAGAATTTACTCGTTCTGTTCCTAACAGTCAGGTTCACTAACCACTAAACCAAACGGGCCAATCACGGTGCATTTTGCGTCTTCTTTCATTAACCGCGAAGGACTGGAATAAGTTATCAGCGTCAGTGTTTCCATTCGATTACAATGTGTCTTCAAGTCAAGAGCGAATAGTCTATTGTTATATTAGTGTCCTTTCTCATCAAAGACCACATTGCCACTTACCATCAGGTGGGACGGTGGTCAAGAACAAATATATAGAAAGTAAATTAAATTTCTATTATGTTTGAAATTTTCTTGTAGTCACATTTTTTTCTTTTTTTAAACATCTCTTCATCCCTAAGTTTATTGAATATAAAACAAATTGAGTATTGTGTCTAATGAAAAACTTAATCCTTTTGCTTCGAGTTACAGTTATTTGGGACTTGTAATTAAGTTTGTAAATTAATGCCATTAAACTCTATACTTTTCTATTAGAGGTCAACAGATAATGCCTTCGAATGAGCGTGAGCTAGGCTTCCTCAGGACTAAGCAGACCAAATATCCCGTTTTTGACGGGACTGTTCCGCTTTTCAGCCTCCGGTACCGTTGTATCAAAAGAAAGGGTCGGAACGCAAATCGCATCGGAGACCAAAGCATAATACGGCCGCGATTAGAAAACAATGTTTCCCATACAAACTTGACTAGTTGCAAAAAATCTTTTCGAATCAACGACAAGTATGGATTCAAAGACGAGCCTATTTTATTTTACCGCTTCAACTTCAAATTTCTAATAATTTTATAGTATACTAGCTGTACCTGGCGCGCGTTACGCATCATCTATCAACCACGCGACCGATTGATATAATTTTGGTACCAAACCTATTCTAGAAAATTTTGAGCAAATCTCTGAGTCTTTGTGCTCTATCTCCTACCATTTCAAAGTCTATAAAGGATTGACAAACATCCGTATATATATTAATATAACATTTCTACAAAGTTACATTATTTGGGTTGTCTAGAAGAAACCGATTGGAAGCGACATGACCACCCACTTAAACAAGTGCTGACCAATTTTAAAAAAAACATCATATTTTGCTTCATATTTTGTATTTTTCTCTAAAATCTATGGTAATATTAGAAAGAAGAAGACTTGATGTTTTGAAGTGAGTAAGCTGCGAAACTACTGGGAAGATCAAAAATTCTTTCAACATTTGATTACTACACTATCGTTGATGAACATACATATGTAGGTGATAGGGTATGTTCAAAAAAGTTAGAGGTTCGTATGAAAGCTTCGTAATGTAACACAACGTGTGAAAAAATCCAAAAAATTATATCGCGTGCGCTGTGGAAATTATTGGCAACAGAGCAAGTTTATAAAGGCCTAACTGTGCCCGGCGCGCATTGCTACGAATAAACTCGTCAACCATGTGCCCAATCGATGTAATTTTGAACAAAGCTGCTAAAAACATCAGTGCTCTATCTCCTAAGTTTTCCGAGTCTATAAAAGACAAATAAACTCACAAACATTCATTTTTAAATATATGTATAGATCAAATTCTAATAATAAATCCGATATATAGACATACATCGTCTGTCTGATACAGTTACGTCACAATAACTAGGAGTATGAAAACGTTTATTCATATTATTAATCGATTTCGAAGAAGTAACATAGGCTCAATTCAACTGTTATTTTATATTAGTTACCTTATAATGTCATAAGTCATAAGAGCCCATTGACATGTTATATTCGCGTTGCGTTTTTCAGAGGACACATTTTTTGTATAGGTTACATTAGGTTTCTGTATTGGCTTAAATTCAAGATTATGGGGTCGCCATTCTTGTCCCCCGGTCGCCATTTTGGATGAAGATTTTTGTACTGTTTCTCGTAAATAAGCAATCACACAGAAAATTGTATTAAACATTATTTGTAGAAAAATAAATTATCTATAATTATATTCCAATTATTTAATCGTAAAATGGAAATAAAAAAAGTTATATACAAAGATAACAAAAAAAATTTAACAAATTTTCGTTTGGGATTTTTTTTTGTGATTTTACAACAAAATGACGTCAAAGCAATCTTATATCGAGATTTTCAACGAATAATTTCCGCGAGAAATTAGTTTAATTTCATTAATTTATCTGGTTTAACTTTGAATACTTCAGAGTGGCTGTAAAACCGCTGTAAGTTGTAGAAAATTGAATTTGCTTCAAAATACAAAAACAAATATACCTGCGGGCTTTGGGAAACAAGCCTGTTTATTTTTTAACATTCCATCGTCTTTACTATCGTGTTTCGATTTCGATGTTTATTTATTTCGAATGTTACTGTTTATTATTTGATCCCAATTAAAATTAAGCGACATCTGACACATCTCTAATAACGCATATAATTGAACTCATTTCGGATACATTGATATACCTACCTATTATTTGTCGAAGTAATTGGAATTCGGGGTTGTAAAAGATAAAAATTATTATAAGAACACGATCCTATTGTAATTCTGCTTATATTACTGAGGGGAATGTGTGTGTTTGTCAGTCAAACGGAACGACGGAATGACGTGTTTTGGAATGGAGGCAGTTGGACTGGAGAGTGACATTGGCTACTTTTATCAACTCCGGTACCACGCGGGTGGAGCCGTGGGCAGATTCTAGTATTTCACAATTCAATAGGTATTGAATTGTAATTCAATAATTATTTAATTACAGAGAGTATGGGATTTTTGATTAATTTTGTGAGTAAATTGTCATCTAAACCCTGGTCGCGATTAGACCTACATCAGTAGCCGAACAATTGGCTGTTTGAGTTGTCAAAACAAACTCATTAAATTATTTTTTAATGAAGATAATTAAATATTTACTTAATACGTTTTTGAATCCTACTTCCTACTTCTAGTACTAATAATAAAGAGACTTGTATTTTTGTATATTTGTAACACATAAACTCAAAAAGTACTAATTTGATTTCAAAAATTTTTTTACCGTTCGAATGCTACATTATCGCTGAGTGTTAGGTTATATAAATATCTAGAAAAAAATTGGGATCCTTACTAAAATTTTTCAATTATTTAACCAAAGGAGTAAAAAAGTACTGTAAAATGTATTTGATACCGTGCATCTCAGAAACAGTTTGATAATAGATCAAAAAATGTTCTACAACAGAGTTACCCAACTTTTTTCTAGTGCGGACCCCTAGCGCCACTTTATTATGATTCGCGGACCCCTAGAAATAATACAAAAAAATCACATATTTTTATTTGCAAAAAAGTTCAATTAATATATTTTACTTGTACAAATTATTTTAAATTTAATACGATGGTTGATGTTCCCGTTTTGCGACCAAACTTGTAATATTTGGGTCGATGTTGCTCAGTTGGAGCCTTCACAGTGCAGAACGTAGGTACAGATAGCGACAAACAATTTACTGCGCAGTCAAGCTCAATGCTCAAGAAGTTGCCGGTATCTACATATAGTGTGGTGCGCCACGCGGTTTTCTTTCGTTTCATGCAGGTGCCTATCAAACGCTCAACCGCGCAGCTTAATTTTTATGTTGTCTGCGGACCCCCTGAGACAGGTCCAGGTTAGGAAATCCTGTTCTTCAATGTTAAAAAATATATCCATGTGAATAAAAAATAAATATTATAGTCTTAGAGAAATGTTTACTCTTTGTTTATTTCAAAATATAAAACACGAACAGGTGGACACCCGTGCGAAGCCGGGGCGGGCCGCTAGTATGTTATAAATGCGAAAGTTTGTGAGGACGGATTTGTTGCTTTTTCACGCAAAAACTACTGAATCGATCTGGAGGAAATTTGGCATACAGATATATTATTGTCTAGCATAACACATAGGCTTTCTTTTTATCCCCGTATCACATATGTATGAATACTCATAAGGTAGGCTTAATGTTAAAAGCATTATCTGCCAGTCAACCTTTAGGTACCTAGAGCTGTCTATTTTTTGGGTGATATTTTTATATACATAGTATAATTCTACTGTACGTCCCAGTAACTGAACTCCTAACAGCTGGACCGATTTGAATTATTTGTTTTGTATTTTGGGTGGCGTCTTGTATGGCTTAGATTCGCAAATCAGCCCGACAGATAGCGCTGTAGTCGGTATCTACGATAATTATCAATACTGCAACTAAATCGCTAATTTTGGTTTTGAAATATTTATGGAAGTTCAAGAGAGTTTTAAAAGGTTAAAAATATGAAAAAAAATCGTGCGGTACGAAGCCGAGTTTATATATAATATACATATAAAAATCTATGTTTGTGAGTTTGTTTGATTGCCCTTTATAGACTTTGAAATGGTTGAAGATAAAGCAATGATGTCTTTAGCAACATTGTTCAGAATTCCTTGAAAAAGATTTTGCTTCTAAAATTATATCGAATAGACAGTTAGTTGATGAGTTGATGCGTAGCAACGCGGATACAGTATATTGCTGGAGCAACCAGAAGAGAATTGTTATAAGGGAGAATAAAGATAACGGCATCCCAGACACCCCAACAATATACCACTTCAGGACAAGTGACAGACGGAAAATGTGAAGGAAGATGACTGAAGGACGGGAGGAGAAAGAGGAGAAGTGGCTCTCAAACCCCCAACCGGAACGCAATGAATCGTTTGGCGGCTGATTCAAGAAGAGGGTAGCAAGCTAGATGGATTTCACAAAAGACAATATTTTTTCCACAAAATCTTGTTCTGTTGTTTTGTGTCTTCTGCCTCATATGACACCTGAACCCGACACAACCGCCCCACGCATGTTTTATAAATATCTATAACATTATCTCATTTTTTTTTTAATCTTACCTGTATAATATTAATATACAAGTCGTGGAGTAGACTAACCAAAACGAGTTAATTGGTTTTATTATGAAGATGCTGGCAAGACAAAACTGACTGGCAGGAGTCGAGGGTTTAGTGCCAATGACCCCTTACTGGGTTAGGTTATGGAAGTACGTCCATGATTAGTTCCCTACAGCGATGTTCGCTACGTGATAAAATATTGCTTTAATAGATTATGGGATGAATGATCGTTTTCCTTTATAATATTACAGAATTTAAAATGCGGAACGTTGTAAAACGACGATTCATCGGACGGTACTTAAAAAGCTTAAAACGTTCATTATTAAATATATTTATTTATGTACGCACAGGAAATAAAATAGGTGATTGCAAAGTAAGAAAAGAGGTACAAAGGTACTGCTTATTTCTTCAGAAATTTCTTCCAGCAGTCCTGGAACTGGAGAAACAATTTGGAGAGGTAGGTTCGGTGTACTTATTCTGGAATATGAGTAGGTACAATTAAATATCATTGAGTAGGCACAATTTATTTATAACTTTGTCCATAGATAAAATATCCTAAGTATTCCTTGCACTCATTATTGTCTACTGAATTTTCAATGTGAATTTTCAAATTGTATAGTATGGGGCAAATAACAATGATTATAAACTCTAAAAACATGGAAAAATTGCGCATTGCGTGGCTTAAACATAATTACTGTATTTTTATGTTGTTACCTTTTAATGGGTGTATCGATTGTGATGATTCTTTGTTCTTTTGAGCAGTTTAACGATTTTATTATTGAGTATTATCCCAAAATTCTATCACTTGTTTCCGTACGTTAATTCTCAGTCATACTCAGTCTTTAATTATTACTTAATTGGCTCCTCAGTACAGATAAGTACTAAGTCGAGTAACTTTTCTTACGTACTACTTAGTACGTACTGATATGTATCTAGTACAGATATCAGTACGTACTAAGGAACGATTTAAGTGACCACTAACGACTCTGATAGCAGCAGTGAGTTCATTCCATTAGTTAGCGCGTATTTAATAAAGGATGTACATCTTTAAATGTTTAGTAACAGTATAATGCATCGACACCGACGTGGCGCGTCGCAAGCGCATCGCTTTCCGTTACTTCGCTATATATGTATGTACATAGCTTATGTACCAGACGCGGCTTCGAGTAGCGTTAGCAGAAAAAACATTACGGTTACTTTTTTAATGTTATACTTCTTTTAGTTTGTTTGTTTGTTTATCCTTTATTGTTTTTCAACAAGAGTTACAATGGACAGATTTAATGCATTTTCTTTCGTCGTTTCTTCTCCTAATTATTATAGCGCCTTTCCGAAACGGTGGTAGATTCAAAAAAATGACGTTTATAAGAGTATTGTAAATACCTACTTGAAATAAATGATTTGACTTTGACTCTACCAGTCAACCCTTTTCAATGATGAAAACTTGGTAGGTGTAAAAAATACAGATTTTAGTGCGTTAGGAGAGTAAGTGTAAACGATGCGCGCGCACACCGTCACAGAAACAGACTCCCTGAAGTTAGCAACATTTAAGTTTTTTTCTATTATTAGTGTCGTTTTTATTATAAACGTGGGATAAAACGAAAGATAACATTCTTAGAAACGTTTTTTTTATCTTGTTATGCCAAAGAAGTAAATAAGTAACTTATTACGTCTGTACGTAAGTACACACACACTTTTTGAAATTATGTGGTTCAAACGGCGATATAATATGAGCAATTCCGTTTTGTATCTATAACTTAGGGGTGTAGATGGGATACTTTAAATTAACGTATCGTTTTTTTTTGGGAACTGTTTTTCATAAAATCTAAGGTTAATCCAAGCATAGCACAATACATCAATGAAGGATTCAAATTTATAAGGTACTCTAAAGTATATGTAGAGTATATACTACTAGCTTCCGCCCGCGACTTTGTCCACGTGGACTGAAAAAAGGTTCTATTTGACAGTAAAATTCCCATTTACAAATAATGTGATAAATGAAGAACCACTCTACCGATTTTGTGTAAAATTCACATAAACCATATACTAAATAGTCCGAACAAAGCCTAAACTGTTGGTTTGCATAGTTGAGTCCGTTCTTGAGTTATTGAATTACAACGAAAAGTGACATTGATTTTTATATACAATAGATAAAGTGTATGTTTATTAGTTGTCTGTTCATCATAGGATCTACAAGCTAACGTTTACTTTTGAATCAGCTGGTCCTTTGGTGTCCCGAGATATTTATTATTACAAAAAATCTTAAGGTTTAAGACTAAGGTTGAAATTCATGCCGTACCTCGATTTAAAAATAAACTGTCTTTAACAGCACAGACATTGCCAAATGACAGTTTGTGTGAAGTACGTGGTGTGTGCAATATTTATATTTTATAATTAATTTTTTTATATAAATTTAATACATTTTTATATAAATAGTAACTTTCTGCACTCATTCTCCAAGGAAGCTTTAACTGCGCCTTTCACAGTCCTCCGTTTGCGTAATTTTCATATAGATATATGTATGTTTATCAGTTGTCTGGTCATCATAGTAGCTAATGCTTATAAATACCTCGGCCACGATGCTGAAAGAATATTCACTGTACATGCAAGCATTAACTTGTACTATGGTGATCAGACAAGTGATAAATGTATGTATGGTGTATGTGAATGGTTCACCATTCCATAAGATTCCATTCCATAAGAACCGTGGCCAAGGGATTCTGGAATAAGATGGCTATGTTATCCATAGATATTTAATATTTTACTATATATGCTGTCGGTACATGCATGGTGAGTGGTCTGGCCTGCCTCAACACGCGGCGTGTTGCGGCCATCGCCGGTCTGTGGCTCGGCTGGACGCGTCATCTCTCGCTTCCTGCATTTAAATTCTTTATATAAACACTCGAGCCAACGTTATAAAATAGATGTCTTATTTTGGAAATATACTTCTACGTGTTTTGATGTATTTCCTTTACATCACATCACATCACATCCGATTTGAAGTAAAAATGGATATTTGGCAAATTCAGTTTTGATCAAAATTTCTACAATAAAAATGGCGTCTATACTTGGTGCAAATTCGATCTGGAACCTTTTCCATATTAAATTGACAAGTTTGTATGGAAAAAAACCAGATCGAAGTTGCACCAAGTATAAATAGAATACTTATATATTGCCTGATACGATGCCAAGTTATACAAATATCTTAATGTACAGTGAATTCAGAACGGTGACGTCATATCTGTGACGTGCGTCAGAAAGCCCTTTATTTATTCTATACTTTTGTATTTGAGGCTTAGGGTGACGTCACCGTAGCTCGGCGTTCAGTTTAATATGTCGAAATTTGGTATTTTGTGTATTTATTACTTGAATATTGTATTTAAGAATTAATGTTTCAGTGATATCTAGTTTCGAGTTTAGCATAGAGTCGTACTAGATCCTGTCATTCTAGACTATGATCGATCTCTGTGCCATATTTCATTCAAATCCGTTGTACCAGTAATGTAGTTACAAACATATAAACGTGCAAATTATCACAGGAGATCGGAATAATTATCCTATGTTAATATCCTGGATGTTAATATCCTCGTTCAACGACCAGCGCGTGCAGGAGATACAAGCATCAAATAATCTTTCATTTATAATATTAGTTAAAATACTGTTCTGATATAAAATCCGTTTTTTGTCATCCGTACATATCTTGTAAACAATTTTGTGTGAAAATTATAATTTGAAAGTTGATATTTTTTCTTTATTTTTACTAAACTTGTGTATTGTGTCATTGAAATATGTAATGTGACGGTTTTATAACAAAACTGTGACAATGTCACAATCTGGTTTGTTTACAAGTTTTGTACGGGTGTCAATAACGGACTGTGATGAAGAATGCTTGTTGTATTCTCTACTTATTTTTCCGCTATTGAGTTGAAAATTAAGAAAATAAATATGCTAATAACATCACAGTGAAAAATAAAAAAATATTATATTTAATATTTGATTGGCAAATAATTCGAATACTGTAGCAGCTGTTAGCAAGTTACTCGGCGATAACATTTCGGAATTTTATTTCTTTTAAATTATCCTACGTAATATGTTGGACATCACAGAGTATGACTACTTATATCGATATTGCTCTCATTACTAAATAATATAATTTTAATCATGAAATAATACTATTGGTTCTGAAATATATGTGTGAAATTTTGCGATATACCCACACGTGATGCTGTAGTGCAAGCAAGTCAGGCCGGAGGCAATGGACTTATGATAATTGAAATACCTGGGATTGATTAGTGGCCCACTACAGAACACGGGTCTTTTCTCATCCTGAAGAGGCCTAGATCCTCCACCAAGCTTTTCCAATGCAGATTGGTGGAGAGAAACTTTCCGATAGTTATATGTTCCGAGCTAAGTTCATTACTGATAAAATATTTAGTCATATTAAATAGCGCGCATTGATTGTTCATACAAATAGCTCGCGCTTCCTCGGCTTCCTGTAACGTATTTCCTTCTCATTGCTTGTTTTAATAGATTAGTAGAAAACGATAAGACGGTACAAATTAAAAATTATACTTTTTAATTATAGACACGTCTTTAATTTTTTTTGTACATTATTTTTAAAATCAATCAATCAATTCAGAGACTTAGATTTATAAATATTTTCACTTTCATAAAATGAATAATTGTTTCCTGAGATGAAATAATGACTTGATTTGTTTAGTCTGAACCCAATGTTCTTCTTCCTTATTTATTCTTCCTCGATATTTATACAAACATACAAAGAACTGGGTTACCTTGCAAATTGGTAATGTATGCACGATATCTACTTCCCATTTGGGTAAACATTACGTACACATACAGTACGTACATAACACAGCCTATGTAAACTTTTCTCAAGAACACATTTTGTATCACACCAAATGACCGTGTAGCATGTCGTATTGATAAAAATATTACTATACAGTGCAAATTCGATCTGGTTTTTTCCATACTTATTGATTTTGTATGGAAAAAATTTCAGATATAATTTGCACTGAATATATTTACGAGTATTATTATTAATTTAAGTAAGTATTCGGCCTTCTACTCGTGGGGGTTCGAATCCCAGGGCGCGTACTTCTGACTTTTCGGAGTTATGTGCGTTTTAAGCATTTAAATGTCACTCGCTATAACGGTGAAGGAAAACATCGTGAGGAAACCTGAATGCCGGGGAGTTTGCAAAACTCAAAGGCGTCTGAAGTCTGCCAATTCGCACTTGGCCAGCGTGGTGGACTGTGGCTTTAACCTGCTCATTCAGAGAAGAGAGCAGTGCTCAATAGTGGGCCGTGATCGGTTGATATGATGATGATATGTATATATGTCTGATTTTTTTATTCTAATACAATCTTCAATGTTGTCCTAAGTGCGTTTTTTACTTTGCAAGTAAATAAATCTTATTAATAAATCCGTATTAGAAATTCGAAAATTGGCGAGGAAAGATGTTTGTTACTCTTTCTCGCAAAAACTATTGAACGGATTTGAGTGACATTTTGCATAGGGATAGATTATGAGCTGGACTAACACAGGAACTTTTTATCAACAAAAGTCAGGCGAAGTCGCGGGTGGTTACTACTAAAATATAAGGCCACAATATTAAAAACATTACAATTTTCTTCGTAATCATCCCATAATGCATGTAATACTAAGAATAAGACTGTATGAATATTATGTATGTAATCTTCTGACTTTCATCAAGTGAGCTCGATGTTCCTATGATGAAATAAAATATTTCAACTTTTGACTTTGACGGATAATATAAATAAGATTATAGGAATTGAAATGACAATGATTTCAAGAAGATATGAATTTCGAAAAATGATTCAAACAGAACTGGATTTATTGCCTACATTCCAGTTGTTTGAAATGATTGCTCTCTAAAAAATAATGGGTACCATTCCAGTTACTGGATTGGAATTACTGCATTTAATTCAAAAGACTACCAATCCTACTGGACTGCACGATTCAATGAATTCCAGTGCTGGCTTACATTTTTCCAGATTGATACATTCCAGATTCCAGATCCAGATTCGATCACTGGTCCTTTTTTACCTTAGATAAGTTAGTGCTTGATTATGATCCCACCTGATGGTAAATGGCGATGAAGTCTTCGATGGTAAAGAACACTAACTTAGAAGAAGCGTACTCACTCTTGACTTGAAGGCATTTATATTGTAATCGATCGGGAACACCGACGCGAGCAACTTATTCCAATGCTTCGCGGTACGGGTGATAATAATAATATAAGGACTGGAATTATGTAAACCGGGGATTAACTTTAATCCATCAACAGGTCGGTTGGTTAGTAGTTAGTGAACCTGACTGCTTCACTGAAGGTCGTGGATTCGATTCCCACCCAAACTTTTCTGTGATGAACAGGAATGTTTGTTAACAATACAGGTCTGTGCTAATGCATCAGCGTAATTATCAGATTAATACAAATTATTCAATTTTCAAATTGTCAATTAAAAACCAATGCAATAAATGTATATAAGTATATATTTAAAAATATATATGTATGTTTATCAGTTATCTGATCACCATAGTACAACATAGCGCTTAGTTTGGGATCAGGTGGCCGTGTTTGAGTTGTCCAAAGATACTTATTTATATTTATTTATCCCTAAGCTTTCTTCTCTCTCTTCTCTGTTAAGTTGCCTCACTCGGAATCGCACCACAAAAATATCCCTGTATTTGCTAACGATAGTGTAATTGTAATGACTCTAGTATATCAATAAATGAACAAACATCGGCTACGCTCAACCTAGGACAACATCGTCCATTTTGTGTTAACGGGCCAGTGATAGCGCTATCGGACTATGCAAATTGCCCTCCAAATGGCTAAATGGCTAATTGAAAACGACAGTGATTCTCAAACATTCATAATTTTATTAATCTTTTTTAAAAAAATCTAATTTTAATATATTATTTAAACTTGGCGGTAGATCACAAAAAAATTAAGTTCATAAGTGTATTGAAATACATACATGAAATAAACGATTTCACTTTGACTTCTAATGGATGACTACCCGGCATCCAAATAAATACAGTATTTAATTCTGTAGATAAATGCCATCGCACCAATCACAGATAACTAACACTTACATAAAAATAGTTCGTACTAGTTTTCGTCTCCGGTTTTTTACGGGTAGTGTGTTGATTAAAAAAAGCCTATATGTTATTCTAGATTATAATCTATCCCTGTCCCAAATGTTACTGGTCCGTTTTAGTAATTTTTGCGTGAACCAGAAACAAACATCCATCCTCATAAACTTTTGCATTTATAATATTAATAGAATTAATGTGAAACTTACAAAAAGCATATTTATTCTTAATCATAAAAAAATATTTATATCACTTTCATCCATACGCTTCAAGAATTTATTAAAATATATCAAAAGTTTTAACATTGGGAAAAACCTTTCTGTGCGTCATAATCACAAAAAATACGTAAAAATCTAGGTCAAGCTTTAATACAATTTGAGAAGCGCTGGAAAACAATATATTTACAGAGAACTGCTGTCACGTTGGCAAATAGTAAGCGACGATAAACACAATCCGATTTATAAATACAATACGCAAAATATAGAAGAAAATAGCTACAAGTTTATACGTTTGTGAACGAGTACATTCGTTTTGAATATATTGTTATATTGTAAGCAGTGCTGTTTTTATCTACCTGTATCTATAGAAGTATTTATTTATACTCTGTGCAAATGTTTGGATGTGTTAATACGTAAAAAGAGACTTTTTTTATGAAAATAGGCCATAGAGAGTTTAGTTAGCTGATAAATAAGCAGAGTTCTAAATGTTTAAATGTATAGCCCGTTTCTCTCATCCGTACAAATCCTGTTAACAAACTAGTGGGTGACAATGTCACAGTTTTGTTATAAAACCGTCTTGTTGCATGTTTTACATACGGAAGGTTTTTAAAAATAATAAAAAAATCGTTAAAATTAACTTTTAGTAACAAGATTTATTAAAAATATTAAAAATCACAAGCTTTAA
>DWJZ01006183.1:0-13278 GCA_018249125.1 Asbolis capucinus
AAAAGTTTGACCTGGGCGGGAATCGAACCCACGACCTCTGGTGTAGTAGTCAGGTTCACTAACCACTAGACCAACCGACCTGTCAAATATAGTGCGTTCCAGAGTCGGGCGGCTTGCGATGCGAATGAGCTAGATAGGAAACTAGTATGGTGGTGGTGGAGAAGACAAGTCTGAGATGAGCGCAGCACCCGATCGTGAGTATCGCACTGGAACTGAAATAGGCATCTCAGGTAATGTGGTGCAAAATTGTCAAAAATAAATTTCATATGCAAATTGGTGGCTGGATAAGTATAGGAAATTTTTAAGACATGCAACGTTTATACGACGATCTCAGACTCTACTGCTGCGTACTCTTTAGATCACGGAAACGCTTATAAGCTTTTACTACTTAAATAAAAAAAAAATAAAAAAAATAATATAAATATATTTATTAAAAATAAAAAAATAAAGTAAAAATTACACGAAAGAGATCAATGGTTGCATATTAACAAAACATTAATTTCATGAAATTATGTCATTAAAGGACTTTTCCCAAAGTATATATCGTCTAGGTAAACATTAATTAATTAAATGATTATAATTTCTTTTTAAATGCCTGGACGTCAACGATGGTACAATTAAAATAATACATATATGTAGATGAGCGGTGCCATATCAAATACACTCTATTTATACATGTTAGATTAGCAGTATTTTGCAGTATACCACACATTGTTGCCGCGCCTTTCTATTTCGTCAATGCAATGCATCAACGAAATAATTTATCTTCTGTTTTCTACCCTTATATTTTAACCACCTTCATTATTTTTGTAAACTACCCTACCTAATTTGCTTTAGATTTTATATACCTTCACTTTTTGTCAATTAATTTTTGGCACTTTTTGTTTTCTAAATTAAATCTGTAATTTCTCCTGAAAAAGTCTATTTTATTCGTCACGACGTCTATTGATTCCGCAAAGGAATCAACACACATATTTTGCAGTTTACATCACATATTTTCCAGTATACGGCACATATTTTTCAGTATCCAGCACAAATTTTTCAGTATACGGCACATACATATTTTCCACTATACGGCACATATTTTTCAGGTTACGGCACATATTTTTCAGTATACGGCACATATTTTCAAGAATACAGTTCATATTTTGTGTATATGCCTTTCTCTGTCGAGTTTATTTCTGATATAGTTTTAACTTTTACACTTTTATTGAATTGTAAAATAAATGTTTACTACTCTAAGAGTACTGTAAGGAAGAAAAATGTAAAGAATTGGTTAAAACCAAAATCTACATTGCCTCGAGTACATTTCAGTATTCTATAGGATACACTTTGGAGAGTGTGCGCAGGAATTACATGAGTTCATTCCCCCATCGAACGAGCCGGAGAACGGCGGGCATTCATCCCTTCGTAAATACACCCGGCACGTACATCGCATTTCGCCTCGTCTTTCATTATCCGTACTGCGAAGGAATGGAATAACTACGTCGGTATTTCCGTTTGATTTTAATGTAAATAAGTTCAAGTCAAGAGTGAATAGGTTTTTACTAACTTAGTGCGCTTTACCATCAAAGACAACGTCGCCACTTAGCATCAGGTTTTCATTAGCGCTAACTTATTTAATAAAAAGAAAAATGTATGACAGCAGTCTGACTTAGCGTTGAGTACAGTTAGCTAGCCGGTTAACTTCCAGTTTCACTATTACTGTTCAGTGGTCTGTGTGAAACGACTATAAAATTACTAGTGAGCTCAGCTTATGTTTGATCTTAAAGCATGGTGTTTCCTATGATTAATTACTAGTATTAAAAATGTGAAAGTTTGTGAGAATGGATAGTTCCTTTTTTAAAAACTACTGAATACATCTGAAGATATTTTGGCACAGGTTTACTCAAAGATTAAATTTTGGAAAATCAGACAACTTTTATGAACATACCATACGGGAAAGCCGGGGGAAGCTAATCAAAAATAAGTTCCCTGGTTGTCTCAATTTGAAACAAACTAATATTTATTATAAATAATCCTTATATATTTACTGCTTCTTCGTCGTGTCTTTAGAGGGTCGTAGACATGCATTCACGGCTGCCATGTTGCTCCAGGGTTCTTTGACCTCCGAAAGCCTAATTGAGCCCTACTGGTCTTGAACACATTACAGTGTCATTACAGTTACAGTGTCAGTCCATCGGGTGGGTGATTATCCCTCCTAAGCCTCTTTCCTTCCACATTGCGGAAATTTTCTAATGAATAACCTCCTATGAATTTTAAAATCCTCAATCGTCTAATTGGTGTTATTACAAAGCAATCTTAGTTTCTTAAAAAAGATTACAAAGTAATTGAAAAAATTCTTAAGCAAGATCGTAAAGTTTTATTGCCAATGATTCTAATTTGGTGCGTAACTTTGATCTTGGCGTGTTGCTTACTGTAACTACTGTGCGTATTCTTTAATATATACCAATGCATTTACTTCACGCAATAAGGCTGTGTTCAATGAAACGCGAATTTTGCAGCTACATATTACATTTTCTGCTTCGCCAACCGATTACATTTCATATTGTAAGATCATCACAAAAAGCTTGTATTTATTTTTTGATTTTTATTAAGTGGATGATGTAGAATAAGTACATATACTTTAAAGAACTTTAAGTGATTGAGTGCGAACTTAAAATCAAGATTTTTGTACCACAGTTGAACATTTTAAATGTTTTGATGTACAAAGATTACTGATTGACTAAGCCTAATTCTCACAAACAATAGAAAATAAGTGCACGTAACTTTTTAAAGTTATAAGTATTTGCGCTTTGGTGACAGTTTCTATTATCAATTAAAATTAATTATTACTGATATGAAGCAAAAACTATCAGCAATAAACATTTCACTCCCTTAATATAATTTTAATGAATCATTAATAAAATTAAATAATACGACTTCAAAGACTATTAATAAAATTCACAGATAAATTAACTAACTGAGAAGATCATCGAAGCAGTCAAAGTCAATCAAACACACATTATTAGAAACAACTTAAAAAATGCTCGACGGATGTCTCTGAAATTTTAATGGGCTCATTTTAAAAACTTATAGACAACAGATTGCAGTTTCCAGCTTTTGAATATAGAAATCAAATTCGTACACCGAGTACAAAGTTATGAGGTAAAGAACATCACTAAGTACAGTAGAATCAAGAACTTATTTTTATTGATTTCAATAAAAAAACTGTCAGAAGTTATTTTAATCAAAATTTAAACGACGAAGTTTCTAAACAACGCAGTGTAATATCGCTCGTGTTTAGTTGCATCTTTAAGACGCGTACTGTATCTCTCGAAACACTTTCATTGATTTACATGCTCAACTGAATATAGAATCTTTATGCATAATTAAGTAACGCAGAGTTTTTTTGTACCTGTCTTAACTCATTAGACGTCGTTTGTTTTTGCGAGATCATCTTAATGTTTTTATTTATGTCGTTTTTATGCAAAATAAGTAATGAAATGGTTTTTTTTTTCATATAACACTTTCAGAATTAATTAGTAGTTATGAACGACAGGAATCTATGTCAGCCCTATCAGGTGTTGTAAATATGGATGTTTTAGAGTGTATATATGACATTAAGATGCTTATCTTTTCAATAACTGAAATTAGTTTATGTTGTTGCATTAATTTTGCTAGAGTATTTTTTTTAATAATTTTTTTTTAAATATCATAAAAAAGTAGGTGGGTATAATAAAAAATTAATAAAAAAGTAGGTAGGTATAATAAAAAGTAATAAAAAAGTAGGTATGTATAGTAAAAAAGTAATAAAAAGTAGGTCGGTATAATATAAATGTGTCTAGCTAAATAAGATATTATTGGACATAAATTTAATTTTAATTCGATAGACCTATTTTCTTCAATAAATCTGTCTTTAATTTACGTATAGAATTTTACAGAATATCACCTTCACTGCCTTCACACACGTCTTGCAAAAATTACAACTACTATTGTAGCTATGTAGAAACATATCCGTCGAATTAAGCCCCTATTAAATTGCCCAATGAAATTTAATCAGTATAGCAAAAGCCAGACTATGAAGAAAACAGGAAAATTAAAAAGAAATGTCCGTTTATCACTCGGAGGGGTGGTCGGAAACGATTCATTGTGTTGCACTGGTAGACAATAAGGCAATTAAATAAAGTGTATCCTACTGCCACTAACGGATTAGTGTATATGTGTGTATTGTGTGGATATATATGTCACAGGTATACGATGAAAATGGAAATTTGATCAAATTCCTAAAGGAGTTGATCAAGTTCTTAAATGAGTTGATCAAAATGGAATTAAAATCGTCTGTCTACTTATTGACTACTTAGAATGTATAAAACAAAAGAAAGAACGTACCGAAATATATGTAATTTCGCACAGCATAACTGAGTACCATTCTTGAATCTTCTTCTCTATCTCTTGTTTTATAAGTATAACCTTTAGTATTTTAATTTTGTCTAGGTAAGGGTGTATACTTTTTTGAGACTCATACTTTCGTTTTTGATTTACAACAGTACAGAGATTTCTATAAGTCCTTTTCTATATGTAGGTAACAAAATTAAATAAACCTCTTAGATAAACTGACGAGTCAGAGGAAAATCGAGATTTGAACAAATTGCTAAAGAAAATTTCATCGAATTTGATCAAATCGTTAAAGGACTTTTGATCGAATTCCTAAACTGCTTTAGGAAATTTGATCAAATTCGATGAAATTTCCTTTAGCAATTTGATCAAATTCAATGAAATTTCCTTTAGCAATTTGTTAAAATCTCGATTTTCCTCGTTTACCTGCAGCATATACATACATATTGGTCGAGAGGTATGATCGTGTGCGTTTATAAATAGGTAAGTGGTGATGGTCGCAGCTCGTCTTCGTAGCCTCAACCTTGGATATGGACAGATTCATGCTGGAATTCTTTGTAAAATAAATATTAAGTGTTAGTGTAATTCAATCATATGGTGCTGTTTAAGAACAACGACGAGTAAACGCCATGGCGAAAGCCCTGGTTTTATTAGTAAGTTTTTAAATATTTTTAATTTGAAAGTAAAAAATAATGGCTTTGTGATTATTATCTTTATATTTGATGCATATTTGATATGGATTTTTTACCATACAATTTTTTCAAGTTTGTGTGGTAAACATTATAATAGATCGAATTTGCACGGATGATAGGTACCTAGTCTGTATTTATTACTAAGTCTGGGCCAATTTAAGGCTCATGGTGCAGACAAATAGGTTTTGGTTTTAGCTTCTTTTTTTGGTTTTAACTACTTTATTTTTTATATATTTGTAAATAATGTAGGCACTTTTATCCGTACCTCTTCTTCCATATTATTGATACCAAAAATCTTTTAATATATATATATAATATTTTATACTGCATAATAGGTATTTTAAATTGAAATAATTACGAGATTTAGCTGTGTTAGTAATTAAATATTGCTTATTTAATGATTTGAACGTATCGCATGCTGCGGTGAAGGAAAATATCGTGAAGAAACCTGCATTTCTAAGATTTCCCATAAAGTTCTCAAAGGTTTGTGAAGTCCACCAATCCTAATTGGGCCAGCGTGGTGGACTATGACCCGTACCCATTGTAAAAGAAGACCCAGGCACAATAGTGGAATAGTTATGGATTTTTATAATGATTATATTTTCGTTAAGATACTTTTGTTTATTTATTTATAATTTGATTATACCCTAAAACGATGGGTAGACTTAATGCTAAAATCATTCTTTACCAGCTATTTGTTAAATGGTGTCCTCTTCTGTCTTCAGGTCCTCTTGGCATATGTGGAGGTGTTGAATTGTCAAGAACAGCACGTTGAAGACGATTTTGAAGGTCATATTACTGAAAATGTAAGTTTTTTTATTGTACTACGAAGGTGGAAGTTAAAATTTGAGGGTACATGTAAATCTTCGCATGGATTTTTTTCTTTTTTCATTTCCTTATTATCGAGAATGTACATTTACATATTTTAAGTAAACTGTTTTGAATACACATATTTCTTAACGAACTTAAGGGTCCGTGTAAATTTGGAGCAATGTTGTATTCGTCGAGCATTATAAATATTTATCCATACCTACAAACGTTGTCTATTTTAAACTTAAAATAAGAACAAATAAAACAGCAATAAAAGGAAGATACATCAATTTTAATTAAGATTCACTGAGTTATGTATGTACCTACTTCAACAAACATCTTAAGAAAAGTTAATTTACATATTTTCATTAGATACTTAAGTTTAAATTTTGATCTCATTAATTTATTTTAATATTTTTCCCCAATTATTATTATGTACAGGTAGGACATAAAGATACTATATAATTATTTTTTTTATCCTCAATAGATTTTAAATATTTTTAATTTCTAAATTTTAGTATGTAATTATTTGTAGAATATTTAATTTTCTACGTTTTTAATCCATTCTCCAAAGTCGACAGTTAAATTAACGCTTAAAACTAAAAAAAAAATCGTTAACTTTGTTACGTTTTTTGTATTACGTGTATTGCAAACTGTACAAATAGCCAAAACACATAGCCTAAGAATAAACATCCATCTGTCACACAAACAGTACAGTGTGTACACTTTAAAATTATTTACGTTTATTATCAATATTACCAATAGTCGAATTGCACATTTTCATGTTACACGCAACATATTGTCATACCCAGTTCAATGTTACTCAGTATTACATACAAAAACGTATTAGATATATATGGCTCGTATAGTTTCTCTATTCAATAATCTCATTTGACAGAAATTGATGGCAGTATCAACAATACAATGTTGATGACTTAACGACGTACGAGTATCATACTTTCGCTTCACGCTAGTGCATTCTTGTATGAAGATTTAATTGCAGTACATTAAGGCGTTTTAATCGAAGCGTTAATAATCCAACAGCTTGTTTTGAAAGAAAGAACATATATTTATTTCGCCACAATCAGATCAATACAATAGAATTATGGGACAAACGATGGTTTTTGTATATTTAAAATTATTACAATGGCGAAAAAGGGCTTACTCATTTGTTGTTGTTCCGTACAACCTAGTGTCAAAGTACACAGGTAATGCGCGAAGTTTCGGTTGTAACCGATCGAAAAAGTCAAGCAACAGCGGGCACGGTCAGTAAGAGGATGGGTGACCGCTAGTGGTAAAATATCTTGAGCATTCCGTGCTTTGGAGGACACTTAAGCCGGCCTCCGTTGTTATCGTTAGATAGCAATTATAAAGCCATGTCGGAGGTCTTTGCGTGGCTTAAAAACTTCCGATACTTGAGTTGACCACTAAACCCCTCTACCGATCCGCATTGGAGAAGCATGGTGGACTATGCTCTAGTCCAGCTAGACCAAACTGAGGACAGTTTGAGGAGAGACTCGTGGCCAGTATTGGGCCATCAATAGTTTGAAGCCAATGTCTTTTACTGCTGTTGGGATTGGTTTCATGACATGATTTGATGGCTTCAACGGCTGACTAATGCATGGTTTTCTCCTCTTTCTGAGGCCTAGACCAAACTCTACTACGCTGCTCATTGCTCCACATTGGTGGATTAGACGGGTTAGGGGCCAAGAGTCGGAACATTTTATGTCGACCGAAGGCATTCGAATTGACTTAAAGATTGCTATCTTATGATGAAAACCAACTGCTTTATTTGTCCTCCGAAGCACGAAAGTGCTCTTGATTTTTTGCCACTAACGGTCACCCATCCTCCATTAGACCGCATCCGCTTTTGCTTAAAATTTTCACTCACAATTGTACCAAGCAGCCGAGCTATGAACGCGTCGCTAATACAAAATTATTTAATACTAAAGTGACACTTAATCATTACGGAATTTGTACTGCATTCTCAACGCTTGCTTTTTTCCTTTAATTAACATTCCACTATATTAAAACTTGAGTTAATTTATACTAAATATAAGTGTACTAATACTGAATCTAAGTTTGCTAATAATAATGTTGCTAAAGTTAGTAAACTTCAATAATTTAATGGATGGAAGCTTGTTTCTCTTTCACGCAAAACTATTGTGTGAAATTGAATACCAAAACAGATTATATTACGTAGGGTCCTTTATATCAACACACCACGCAAGCGAGCCGCGTGGAGACCGTATTAGTATTAATGCAATAGTATATTTGTTTCTTTGTCCTTCTGTCACGTTGCAACAGAGTGGATGTTGTAATATATGTATGTAGATAAAGAGATAATAAGGAGAATGGAGAGAGCCATGGGTTTCTTTTTTCACGTTAAAACATCTGATTCCCATGGAAAGATCTCTTAACATGCATATCCACAGTTAACGTATACGTGAAGTTTGTTAGCAATCAGCGTTAAGTCGAATTCCTCTTAGTATCTTTTAACTGTGAAACTGACTGTATAAGTTTTTTTTTTTAATATATGATCTTGTCTACTAAGTCATCCGAAGATCGCGCATAGAAAGATTATCGAAATAGTTATTATTAAGCCTGTGTTGTACATAATTCAGTCCTAAATATTGTGTTCATGTATGTCGCAAATATTCTCTTATCACAAAGTTTAAAATTGATTACAAACGTGAGTAATTTATACGCACGAGTAACCGTTTGCTCTATATTTTAAGTTTGACCAAACCCACGTATGCCTCGACACACTATTGAAAGTGAACTGGATTTCGAAACTATACCAGTATCAGTTGTTCACCCACTTTTCTCCGGCTAACTTGTAAAGATACTTAACACGTTCACTGCGGCTTGAGGTCAGATCGGCCTCAATCCGCAACATATGAAATAATTTTGTGCTAAGTGTGTTCGAGTTAGGATTGGTTAAATTTTGTTACAAGACTTTTTTATGTCTGATTTCAAATAAGGTAAATAAAGAGATATAATTGTAATAAGAGTATGAACTTTTTAAAAAATATTTTCTATTTTTTAAATGAGATTTGGTACTTTTTGCGGCATATTTATTGTTTGTAAAACAATTGTGCGATTTTTAGCATTCTAACTTTAACTGTGGCACTAGCGTAGTAAGCATTGTGTAAAACAGGATATTTTAGGGTCCTCTGCTACAGATTACAATACTTTATTTTAAAATACGTTTGGTGACCCTAGTTCGAGGCTTAATTCGACCTTAAATATTTTTTTAAGTTAACGCTTTGTAGACGTAGAGAAAACTATATTTGTTTTTTACATACATCATACAATTGAGCTTAGATAGCTCCCAAATCAGATTAAATACTCGAGTTTTGCGCTTCGCATCAGCTTAAAATCTACTATGAGGCCGATTTAACCTCAAACCGCAGTGAACACTTTAAACTCGTATGGTGAACGGCTTTTTATAGCAATGACATAAGTGTTAATCAATCGAACTTTCAAAGTAATGACAATGTTCTTACGATATAATATTTTAATTGTGTAATTAATGTCACATTAGTATAAGCTTTACTATTGTACAGAATAACTACTGGGTAAGGAAATATGTCAATCACTACAGTTTCATGTCAAAATAGAATGCGTTCGTGTTGACAGTTATTTCATTTAATTACCCGTAGCAACATTGCAACGATTCCGTCAATATAAAGTCTGATAAAAAGTGAATGTAAATTGAAACACACTTTTCTAATTGTACCCGTATTATAATGGTATACATTATAATATTATTAAAAGTTTACTCATTTTAAATTTAACTTTAAAACTAGTTAAACTAACAAATTTTCTTAATTTATCTGATATTTCACAAGATTATAACTAAAGTTTAGTATTACTAAGTCGAACAATAATAAAACGAAACAAACCTTTGTAATTAATCTGGTTTATCACTATATTATTAATAAAGTTTACTAATACATTAAATGTAGTCTTAACAATACTAAATCCAAGTTGAATAATAGTAAATGTAAGTTCATTAATACTAAATGTAACTTACTAATACTAAATCTAAGTTTAATAATAGGAACTGTAAGTTCACTAATACTGAATGTAATTTTACTGATACTAAATGTAAGTTTAATAATCCTATACGTAAGTTTATGAGCACTAAAATGTAAGTTTATTTATACTAAATGTAGGTAAACGAAAGCGAAAGATCAGTGCCTGACATTGAACGATGCTGCCTCGCTCATCTTGAACTTGAGATGGTCGACAAGCAAGTGACATTTACTGTTTGTTTATAAACATTAACCAGTTTCTATATTTGAACTGGACATTTTAAATTTAAAGTCTAATTCAAATTAGAATGCTAATTATGTTATCCTTTAACGGTTCATAAGATTTGTGCTTAATTAAGTTATTGCATAAATTTTCTATTGGTGTGAATTATTTTTATTAAACAGAATAATTTTCTTGTTAATTTATGCAATAGGCGTTCAATTATTCATTTGACCATTTTTACTAATTTCAACTATTCTAGGCTTTTATTTTGTACACTAATTAAATATATGTTTGATTGGAATCATTATTACATTATAAGAAGGTACTCAAGCCAAGTTCGATTAAATTACCATAACAATATTATTTATTATAAAGGATGTTAACTTTGTATACATATTATCAAATATTAAATTTCATTTTCTTTTCTTCGTAATAGGAACTGGTGGGAACGTAATAGGTTTCAAATTAATTACTAATTGCAAACTTTTAACATGAATTGGTGAAGTTAAGTGTATTAAAACATTCAATTATTTTTATCAGGTTGTGACGTGAGATTCCCATCTCCTTAGTAATAATATAATAAAAGCCAAATGCGTATTCACAGAGCGAAACAAAATCGAAAGTGTTGAAAGCGTAACAGCTATTACTTTGACTGACAAATTGACATCTGTACTGTACACACTCTCACGTCTACTTAATATTCGAAGCACATTCCAACTTTATGGAAACGATTAAAACGACTCATTGAGTATTCAGAATACTAATTGTAATGGCAAGCATGCAACGAATTGTCATAATGAGTAAAATACCGAATTAATGCACGCAAGCTATCGCTTCACACATTGCCACTGACTTTTTATTAGAATATGACTGTAATTACAGAGGACATAAAAAATACCTGTTAATTGATGACTACTTTGATTTATTATCTTCAGGGAAATCCAAAATATTCATACGGATACGGAGTTTCCGATGCCAGCACTGGAGACATCAAGAGCGTATGGGAGGAAAAGGAAGGCGACACTGTAAAAGGTACAAAAGGAGCAAAAACTTAAAACATGCATAATTCTTTTTTGAAGTCGAAACAATACTAAATTTACCATTTTATTTTCTAGGTCATTACAGTGTTTTAGAACCGGACGGCTCTATGAGAACTGTAGAATATTCCGCCGGACCAAATACAGGATTTTCCGCAGTTGTTAATAATGACGATGTATCACATTTAAATCAGCGACAAAATGTCATGGAAGAAAAAGCTCAAAGAGATCAAGAAAGGTTCTACGATTTTGATGATGCCGAAATGGAACCCTATTCGACAAATAATAAAAAAAGAAAAAAACATCCCTTCGACGCTTTATTTAAAGATTATTCAGCAAAAAAACGCCCAAAATATCCAGTTGACTTAGAACCGAGTGAATATACGCACAGTATATCGATAAAACATCCACGAGACGAGTACGATCCTACAGGAGAAGCACAAAGTCACCAGGGGTACAATAGCGATCCAAATTGTAAAACAAAACATAAAAAAGAAAACTACAATTATTACGGCAACTTAGCTGATTTTGACTTTCGTAAACAGAAATACCCACCATATGATTCTGATGGATACAGAGACAATTTTAACAAATACTTTGATCCTTCTATTATTGATATAGCAAAACAAATGTATAAATACAATGAACAATATAACAGGCCACCGAAACAAGATGAGTTAGCTGCGTTGCCAACATCGGTTAAGTACAGTTACCCCGTTCCACCAGATGCCCCTCCTGACAACATATACCCTGAAGATATGCCTTTGCGCCCTAAAAAGAAAACCCGACCTCATAAAAAACCCGAGCCTTATCCGGCAGAGGATCTTGATGACTATATTTTAGTACCAAAGAAGAAATACAAGAAACCACCAAGAGTCGAACCCTTCGATTATCAACAAGATATGGATGACGAATACGACCATCCAAGTGGATTCGACGATGGTTTCGAAGATGACCGTAATCACAAACCACCAAGAGGTACAGGTCCGAAGGAAGTTGTACGAAAAATTGTTAAGAAAAGAAAGCCTATTGTAAATCTATTAGATATATTCGATATTTAATTTATAAATACAAATTAGTGTAGGTAATGTACAGCCTCACATAGTTAAAGTACTGTTGTTATTAGACAGATTTGTACGTAAAAACAATGTAATCAGAACTATTTTCATAGAGAAAGATCTATGGCTAGTTTGATTTTTGTTTTCAATGTACTTCTGTAGTCAGCCAGTACAGAATGTTCCGTAATACGTTATTCTAATGTCCCATAAACCAAAGTAACTATATTGTAACATAATGTAATATAGGTAAGGGTAATAAAATGTTACGAGAATAATGGTTTTCTTTTATTTCTTTATCATGCAACTCATAATTATCGTACTAGTGAGTCTCCACTCACAATGTGAGGGGTACTCGCCATATGCCACAAAGCTGGTGAAGTACGAATTGGTGGACTTTACAAACCTTAGAGAACTCTTATTGAGATGTCTCAGGAGTGCAGGCTTACTCACGATGATGTCCTTCACCGGAGCAAGTGATAATCAACTTCTGATACGCACATAACTTTGAAAATTAGAGGTGTATTAGTATTTGCACCCAGGACCTCCCGTTCGAGAGGCCAACTTTCAAACCACTAGGCACAACTGCTTATTTCTTTCTTTTTTTTATTATATAAACTATTTTTATAAACATACCGCGCAGACAAAGTCTCAGTAAGGAGCTAGTTTCTTAAATAGAATTATTTTTTTATAAAACATTTTCATTTATAACTTTTTTTTATACCCAAATAAGACATAAAAACTAAAAGCTTTTATACTAACATTTTATTTTCCAAATTCAGTCGCAAAACATATAAACATAAATTATACACATAAAAGTTCATAAATAAAATCCTTTTCTCCTTATAGTTACATTGTTTTATAGAAATGCGATATTACAAAAATAATCAATTATTAAATAAATATCTTTGGACAACTCACACACGGCCATCTGACCCCAAACTAAGCATTAGCTTGTACTATGATTATCAGATAACTGATAAACATACATATATACTTTTAAATACATACGTAAATAGATATTTCTATTACACACCCAGACAC
>DWJZ01006184.1:0-13277 GCA_018249125.1 Asbolis capucinus
CATCACATCAAAGTAGTTTAATAACGATATTGTATTAATATGTAATAACAATATTATGTTTTCTTCATATTTGGAGCCTGTAGAATGAAACCTTCAGTTGGTTTCACTCTAACACTGGCTTGGAAGCTACTGCGCATGTGCAACACCCGATACTGATGAAAACATTGGATCACAGCTAGTACGTCAGGTTGGCCGAGTGGTCTAAGACGCCAGGACTACAGTCTTGGTCCCGACAGGGAGCGTGGGTTCGAATCCCACACCTGACATCATCCATAGCGGCAAGTAACGTTTTTGAATAGTATATACAATTTTGTTTTTTATTTTAATTCATTTAAAAAATATCATAATTATTTTTTTATTAAAATTTTACAAATTATTAGTATTCTACGAAATATTGTTTTTTTATACGAATGGAATATTTATTATCTACAGCAACAAGAAAATGTTAAAATATAATTTATAAAAACTATTTTATGGTAGGACTTCTAAAATAGGCATTAACTTCATTTGATAGGACAGTATTCTTGATATGGAGTCCGTTCTTTAAATAAATTTTACATGTAACTTTTATTACCGTCGTATATTCCTGTATTATTGAGGTGGGGTGTCGGCAAACCAATGTCTAAAAGGCCGCATGCAGTCCGAATTAAATTGCACTGCGACCTACAGAGATCCTATTAACACAAAGTTACTTGGCCTTTCTTGTGTTCGTCCCAACGACGACACATGAAATGTGGCGGCGCCTAAATCCTTATAACTTTTGTAGCCTGCATACATGTAATAAAAAATTACAGACCCGTAATTTAGGTGGTAAAATATGACATGGACAACTTTGACTTGTGGCTCAGCAGTCGGTTTTTTCTATAAAAAAGTTTCAAGACGTTTTCATGCGAACTGTATCGCCCATGTGAATAGGCGCTCAGTTGAACAAATATGTACTCAATTAAAAAAAGATATAACAACAAATCTTAAGCCTTACGATGGATCTTGTTGATGGTAACAGAAAACTGATAGCATCTTTATGGACGTCACTTTAGTTGGTCGATAAAATTGAGATTTACAGTCCTTATCGAAATTTAATAGCCTTTATAACTTATTTTCTTGAAATTATCTGGATAGTGTGTGGGTCCTCGGGAAGCTGGAGTTGCCGAGGCTTATCCTCACTAAATCAGGCAACTCGTTGTGATAAATCTATATGGTATTTAATCTGTAATCGTTATTTATACGTGAAGAATATTCTTTATTTTCCTACAGTTCAAGATTTTGGTATTATAAACTTGATTAAGTATTCATCAAATTATTTAACTTGAAAAATTAAATATTTTTATAAAGTACCTACTAAGAGTGTATACTGTTGTATGTACACATAGTAAGAATTTAAATTATGAATGAGATAGAAACTGTGGCTCTCTGTTAAGCCTGCAGGCCTAAGCCAGTAAACCTATTTTGTAACAATTTTGTCAGAGATATACTAACGCTTCAGAAAGAAAAAGGGTTTCTTTTATTAGCATTAAGCAATTAACTGAAAATCAGAAGTATGTGCAGGATTTCAACTTAGGTCATCGTGGTCACGAGACGGAAAGACATATACCGAGACAGCAGCATACGACGGATCGTGTCAGCATAAGTTGATACTCTTTATTTGGTCACAAAAAGTAAGTTAAATACATTTAAGACGTCATTAAGACGTTATCATTATATTTACTTGGAGTGTGTGGCAATAAAACATTTTTTTTTTATTTTTGTATTATTTTTATTATTATATTTACAGATATAATTAGTACAATATGATTTTTAATTAAACTCATTGTCAAATCTGCATCTTACTATTTAATTGGCAGTTTAATTTTCCCGTCATTTCCTAATAGGTAGGTTCTATAAATTCCGTAATGAACTTTCTGTCAAAAGCTGTGAAATGCTATTCAAGCAACTTGTCTATATTTTCCTCCTTAGCTGGCAACGCATTGGCGACGACGTCGAGGGTTGCTAACATCCATGGACGGCGGTGATCTTTACCATTTTGCTTAAGAGCCTTATTAAAAAATATTATTAAACTAAGTTAGTGCGCCAAACATCTTAGACATCAAAACCACTTACCACCAGGTTGGATCGATTTCACGTGATAATCATTAAACTCTCGTTCTACGAAAAAACCTCTCATATCTCAACCACAGTAGGTTGAAATTTTAGGATAATATAGCAAGTACCCTTAAAGCAAATGTACCAACTCAAACCAAAGGGATTCACATGATGTGGCCTTACAATTTACAATTAATGAATTGTACCTGGAATTGTTTTACTGTGTACTTCGTCGTTCGTACTGGCGGGATGTTAACGACGAAGCGATGGAAACCCGCCGTGCTTCGGCTCGTCCGATGATGGAATGGGG
Organism: Asbolis capucinus; assembly: GCA_018249125.1. NCBI lineage: Eukaryota > Metazoa > Arthropoda > Insecta > Lepidoptera > Hesperiidae > Asbolis > Asbolis capucinus. The sequence continues at coordinate 2,390 of DWJZ01006184.1, forward strand.
AGATTGTTTTAAGCTTGCATTTTGTCTTTTGTTTAAACCGGTCTATTAACAAGATATAATATACTAATTTAAAGAAAGTCGTCAATTCCCCCTAGATATACCGCAGCGAAGCGTTAAGTAACTCATATATAATAATAACATTTACACGACATCGAACGACAAATTATCGAACGATTGTTAAACGATTAAAGAATGACGTATCGTGTATTGTAAACACGTTACAGTAAAAAAGATTACAGTACAGTAAAGTAGATTAAAATCACCGCAAATCGTATTCTCCGCAACAAAAGCAATTGTCGATATTTAGAAAATCCCCAGCAATTATGTACGTTTCTTGCTTATAATTTCTCCGTTATTATTTCCAAGTCTCGTACTTGTCATGTGAAACACATTGTCATCATTAGTATCCGAAGAACTTGGTAACGTTTAGTAAAAAATATTGTTCGCTTTGTTATTTGTACGGGTACATACGAGTATCTTCCTGTTATACGCACTTACACACTATGTTAGAGTTCTGTAGTAAATATATATAAAAGTTTCGCTCTGAAGTGTTCATAGCCTGGCGGCTGGTTTTAATTGTAAGTGGTTGGAAAATACAAGCAAGAGTTGGGGTGGTAGGATGTGTAACCGCTAGGGGCAAATATTATGAGCCTTTCCGTGCTTCGGAAGGCACGTAAAAACCCCGGTTGCTATCGTTAGATAACAGTCTTTAAGCAAATATATCTAAGAAATTATCACAGTGTGTTGAAAATAATTTAGGGCCTTTATTAGTAATAAATAATAGATATTATTAAAAGGAATTGCTCATATTTATTGTACAAGATAAAAGTACATATAATTAAAAGGCATTTTTATTTGATTTTAATATTTAATCAAACTTAAACGTTTCCAGGAAGCATGAAAATAAATAAATAAATGAAAATCATTGGTATTTCATATTATTGCGTTGGTGGTGGGAATGTTTCGTATTTCCGCATTACAATTGCGCAATTTTATAAGTTTTATTCGTTTTTCAGTTGTTATCATTTTCTATCGAATTCCAAACCGCAATCAGGTGCAGTCTGTTATTTTCTTACGCAACTCGAAATCTAGGGCGTATCGAATCGCTTTTTTAGATGTTTTGGCGTATCACCGAATGAGACGAAGTCGGTTCTTTTATGGTGTGTTACGATGCGGAAATTAAAAACTTTGTTTAATGATTGCTGCTGACATGTAACAGCCGCGTTTGTTCTTAATGAGTTTAGTCTGCTTTAGTTTTTATTTAGAATGGGTTGCATGACAATGTTAATAATAGTCGCCTTACAAGATATTCTTATTTCAAAATTAGGACTACAGAATGTTTAGGGAATACTCTTTAATCCGACAAATAAGTTGAACTATTATTTTGAAAGATAAGTTTTTTTTTAATTACGTCTCCTGTCGGCTTTAAGCCATTAGTGACTGACTGGTAAGCATGGATCTATTGGAGGACAAAGAAGGCATAAAGAATACTTCAATATATTGCTATCTGAAGCTTTTATGCCGCCCGGAGGCTTCTGCACCTTAACATTGATATATAATATTAACAACCAGGTCAAATTTACATATGGTCCGAAACTGGGAAGCATGAAATTTTTGCCACTGCTTATTCGAATACAGCCTCTATAAGCTAAAGGGCTATGAGCTGTTCCCTGTTAACCATTTATGGTTTTTAACAGTCTTATGGAAGTGAATCGGTTCCTACAAATATTAATATCGTTGGTATTCACGCCCACGTATGAAGCAGCAGTCAAGAGAAGAGTGTATAGGCATTTTCTATATTGTGCACCCAACATCTTAGACATCATGGCCACTTACCATCAGATGGTATCTTTGTCAAGTATTAACTTATTCTGGGTAAAAAAAATATTGCTTCGTAAAACGTCACTGTCATTTTTGGTTGCTTGTAGTTTGGTTGGTTGCGTCGAATCTTTCGGAAGGTATTCTGTCAATAGTTCAATTAAAAGTTTAGCCGATCCGGCTAGACATATCAGGCGTAAATATAGATGCGAATATGACCCCAATGAAATCCCTATTGATTAATTGGAGGGTAATGACACGAGTCCAAAAGGTGAGGAAGAGAAGGACCAGTCCTTCAAGTCCAGTCCTATCAATCCCAGAGCCACGCCAAATGCTGGAATACCTCCCGGGGCTTCTTACTGTTGTCTATGATCGATTGAATAGATAAGTCGATGTTGCTTCCGTTTCGATTCCGATGAAAGTTCTCGAACGTTTCCGTATAGAACTGCATAATGTTGTTTTAATGATAAAATATAAACTCAGCAACATAATATTAGATGTGTAAAATGCTTTATAACATACCTGTATTGAGTAATTTATAACGCCTGTGTTACAAATCAATCAAAACAACATGAATATTGAAATATTTTAAAAAGAAATTCCACCAGAATTACGCACTACGGTTTTGCATTGTCGATATATTCAATCGGTTTATTTCAAAAGTGCAATAGGTACTCGCTATGAAAACTTACCGCGGTAATTCGACAAATATTTTGCAAGGCGATATAATTATCGAATTTGTCGGATTATAGAATATTTCCTACCCTCTGTAGTCCTATTTTTTGAAATAAGAATGTCTTGTAAAGCGACTATTATTAAAATACAAGTCGACCAACACAGTCGATAATGGTAATACCGTATCAATTTTTTTATATTACAATAATAAAAGGCTATTAATCCAATAGATTACAAGGGGCCTAGACTAAGCGTAAGACTTGTACTACTGCGGGCCCACAGTACAATTTAAAGTTAAAGATTGCAAACCTTATTACCTCATCTAAAAGCTTGGCGTACTCCAATACGTTATATTATGGTTTTATTACCTTTCGTCATGTTACGTGTTTTCCGCTGGAAAATAATAAGAAATAATAAAAAATTTTCCTGTATATTTATGCTCTCTTTCTTTCACTGTTAGTTTCTATATTGTTCCGGGTATATACGTACGTATTATATAATGTTAATGGGTCTCGTTTCAAGTAGATATGTAAAACGTACTCGTATGATAATTATTAAAAAAATCCACAAGTGCAAATAAAAAGCTAGAATAATAAGAACTGACTCCTACATTTTGTTTATTTTCGAGTACATCATAAAACTAAAACCAAAAATAGACCAAAAATAAGGGAATAATTTTACTACGGAATTTCAAATAAACGATAAACACCGAGCAGGTGCAGGCCTGCTTAATATCAAGAATAATCTTAATACCAAGAAACAATTGTAACACGACTAAAGTGTTACCAAATGATCCCGCGGGATTGGACGGTAATTGGCTAGCATGTAATTAGAACACTATTGGTGAACACGATATCGATCGACAAACTAATTTGCTAAAATCCGAGTTTTTTGGAGTATTTGTGAATAAATAAATTCGGTCCCCAGAAGAGAGACAGGAGAAGACTGGACAGAACGTCGATGACTTATTGATAGGGAGAAAGGGACTTTATTAATGCAACACCTATTTATCTAAACATTAGATCTGTGATTACAGTACTTGAAATAACAATTCCGCGTGTTTGATAAACATCACTAATTTAGCAAATGATAGATTAACTTGAAAGGTAAAAGCATTACAAAAATTGTTACGAAATCTTGTACATGAAAATTGTTCTTCAATACTATCTATATAAATTAAATTTACTCGAGTTCTATAAAACCACACTTGTTAGTTAAGAGTTCACCCAAATGTATAAGAATCAATAATTAAAGGTGAATTGTTTTTTAAAATATTCAAATTATTGATAGTTTTTTTACAGTTCTCAGTGCTATAAAGGCAGTTAAGGATATCTATAAAAACTGTGGTAATATTTTAAGTGATACTTTAAAGTAATTTTTAAATCGGCCGACTATGAAAATCAAATGTACAATTTTTATCATCATTAATGAAGTTCCAAGAAAATGTAATTTTTAGGGCATTTAGGATTATCTAGAATTTTAGTGTTAAGAACGCACAAAAATATTTTAGATCGAATATATTTAAATTTTAACTTAAAATTAAAAAATTAAATAACAATGTTTTTGTAAATAATGGTAACTTATTTATCTATACTTACTGCGGAGTCTTTGTGACTTTCCGATTTAATCGAATCTGCAATTAATAATTAAAACCGAGCATTTTGTAGATTATTCACAACAGATAAGTTCAAGAATCGTGAGACTCGATTCGATACAATTACCAATACTTTAATTTATCTTTGGCTGAATCAGCAACGCGATTATGAATTGACTGTCGAATTATTAGCGTAAAAACACAATCAAATTAGTCTAACTATCACCTATCTATTGTGTTAATATACAAAGGTTTCCACGCCACCCGTCTTCACGGTCTCTTGTATTCCAGCCTCACGAGAAAACGAAACCGGTGTGTCGTCACTTAGAACGTCATCTGACACCATCGCTGCCCCGGTGATGTCTCCAGAAAACATATTTTCAGGGTCGTCGAACCCTGTCGCTTCAACGTTTGTAGGGAATTGGGAAGACGAAACACTCGGTGAAATATCCTGGTTGGGTAAGCTCGCAAACGGGTCATCCTGTCCGGTGGAGAACGTATCGATATTAGCATACGACGTCGGCTGAGGAGCAGAAACGAACGAATCAGGACTCGCTTGGAAAGAGCCTTGTACTGGAAAATCTGTGAGCACCTCGTTCTGGGCTGGATCAGCGTTACGGACGTAGCCAAACGTAGCCGGGTAGCTCTGAGGTAGACTGTTGATAGATGTGAAAACATCATCATCATCTGACTGTTCACCTTCTTCGGTTACTTCATATCCATGTGAACCTGTATGTCCAGGTAATGCCCCGGGTAATGAATCAAACACTTTAACTTGTTTCACTGTATGCTGCACACCATAAACTTGAGGTGGATGAGGAATATTTCCCGGAACTGAAGGCGCGTAAGTCTTGTAATCGTCTTCGAATTTGACAGGGTTTGGATCGTAACTGTAAGATGGCGTATCGTGCTTCGGGATGTGACTTTGATGATCATGACCATGATGACCATAATTTCCGTAGTGTCCACGTCCATGGGTTTTATGACCTTTTCCATGTCCAATAGTAGTAGTAGTAAGCGTTTTGGTATTAGACTTCGCATGTTGTTTATGGTAATGGTGGCCGTATGGAATATGGGGCTTGTGATGGTGGTGGTGGTGATGGTGATGATGTTTTTCTTTCGGCTTGTGGTGGTGATGATGAATCGTAATAATTTTGGTGTGATGATCGTGGTGGATGAACTCTGGGACATGCAGTTTTACGTGATCACTGGAAAAGAACAGGTTTCCTAAATAGGTCATTTATTTAGAGTTAATTTACATACTACTGTAGATATATTCCTTATGCTTATAACTAAAATAGTCCTTACACATTGTTAATACACTTCGCTGATATTTCCAGTCTATATTAAAAGCATCGCAGAACTTAGAGAATTCTATTATACGCAAAGCATTATATTATCATTTCGCTAGGCACAAAACTAGTAAATATCGTACATGTATAATTCTTTGAACTTACTGGTGTGAACCGCCATGTCCGCCCGTGTCTCCGCCGCCGAGAAAGACCACCAGAATCACAGGAATATATTTTAATACGTCCATCGTAGGACCGCAACACAGACTGTCCACGCGGTAAGTCAACACAAGAACGCCGGCTTTAGTGGGCAGCATTCACATTTTGTTTGATATCACAATCTTTACTTTCATTCGGTTTTTTGTATTATTTTAGTTGGCTGGCATCACGATGCGGCACCCGCGCGGATAGAACGGCGAGATGCCTTGAGATGACCATTTATCCAATTTCACTTAAATAAACCAGTAATGTTAACAAAAAGAGGACTGTTACCGTCCGGGGAGCCTGCGGACAAACCTTTACCTTACTCCTCTTGTAATAGAGTCGCAATTTCTTGAACACTAAAGTAACTTATTTCGCCGTTCCAAAAAAAGTATTGTGTGGGCTACAGGGCAGTGCCGTAACTGCTACAGATTGCGTTTGCACCTGTTCCCAATTCATAATAGCTTTTGATCTTAGTACCTTTTTTTTAATTATTAAAAGGTAATAATGGTTACCTTTCTTCTGTTTCGTAATCGGAAATTATTGATTTATGTAATTTCGTTCGTTTTTGTTTAATAGTTTGGAACCAGTTTGTGTAGTAGGATGTATAGAACTAGAACTTTTCTTCGGAAGTACTATTTACCAAAAAAAGTAGTTATTCTGTCGTTCCTGTAACAGTTGGACATATGGTATCCCGGACTTATCTGTAGATAAGGATGTCCCCTGTAAAACTGTAGTACATCATGTTGCTCTATTGTCAATAATTACCGCAGCGTACGCAATATAAGGATTTTTTCACACTTTGAGTTGTATTATTGGAATTTTCACGCGGATCCCTATTTTTTTCTCGCATTAAAAGTAGTCTATGCTCATCAGGGATTGTAGAAGATTGTAATGGTAAAAGTATTTTTTAAAACGGCAAATTAGTTTCGAAGCCTCCACAAATAAACATAAAATAATATGTGTATATATATATATAATGTAATATATATGTATAAGTATGATATAATGTAATATATATATATATATATTATTGTATCTATTATATCATTAATGTAACATATATATTATATCATCATTGAAAAAAATTTATGAATCGCTGATTTTCATTACGTCATACTGAATAATTAATCAAATAAAAATAACATAAAATAATCAATTCAATATATGCGTATAAAAAAAATATAATGGCAATATATTAATGATAATGACGTAAGCCTACAATTTTATGGCTATTTAATTGTGGAAACATGACATATCATTATCATAATTTGAATTATACAATACTTCACCTATTTGAAATTAAAATAAGCACATTAAGAAATCATTTTAATAGACTTTCTTTTTTTATTTATTTCTTTTTGTTTTATCGCTAAATCTTGTTGCGTAATTATTATTTTATCTCATGTCAACAGTGTTTTGGTTAGTTTAGTTAATGATTTCTGTCTCTCGTCGACTTTAAGCACCAAAAAAGCTGACGTTTGTGTTGGCCGCTAACACAATGCATCTGTACTGAAATAGCGTGGATTAAATGATAGATATCCTCAGAGATGAGAGCAAAATGAATCCTTAGTGGACTCTTAGTGTGTTGAATCCACTTGAACGCCGTCGTAAGGTTGTTGAGCCCAAGTAATGATTAAAATTTTCGATATACTATCGAAATAATCATGCAATCACTGTTGCCGGGGTCTCCAGTACATTTTTTCTCATTATTATTGCCAACTTAACTTTTTGTGAGTAACTTTATTTGAATGAGACGCCCAATATTTTTACTTACAAAAATTTTAGACTGTGGTAGCTAACAGGGATAGCAAGGACACAGTGTCCACGATCCCACGAAAACTATTAAATCTTATATTAATCGACAGTTATCTCAACCCATCACGGCCCACTATCGAGCACGGGTTTCTTCTTTGAATGAGAAGGTTAGAGGGCCACCACGCTGGCTAAGTTGGATTGCCAAACTTCACACAACTTTGAGTTTTGCGAACTCCCAGGCAAGCAGATTTCCTCGCGATGTTTTCCTTCACCATTATAGCGAGTGGCATTTAAATGCTTAAAAGGCACAACTCCGAAAAGTCTGAAGTGCGCGTCCTGGGATTCGAAACCGGACCCCTGAGTAGGATGCCGAATTTTTAACCACTAGGCTATCACCGTTTATAACTGTATATTAATCGACAGTAAAAGAGTTAAATGATTAGTAATTATTTTGTCCTTCCCTTCCAATATATGACGATAATTTTGTACAATCAAAAGCAAACAAACACTCGACCCACATCAGGCCACATCTCCATACAAACTTTAACTACGACAAATCACACGCTCCCTACTGACACAAATCACTTCGGAGGGACATAAATCACTTTATAGATACATAGATAAGATACCCACTTATGCAATATCAAAATACAAGGCTGTTCTGAAAGCAGAACAAACAGCCGTGCGACCAACAACAGTTGGAGCTACATGGCTCGCCATAATGAAGTAATTAAAAAGAAAAATGATAAAAACACACAGAAGGAAGCAAGGGAAAAAGCGAAACGCTCTGCATAGTCAACCGCTGAAATAACATACGATCCTACAAATTGCGAGGCGGCGAATGATTCATACGAAGAAAATATTTACCCAGATTCATATCTATTTTAAACGCAGATAAAAGTGTTTGAGTTACTAGTGTATTTAATAGAATTGCATTAGGTCAAGGATTACCTATTTTATCTTAATAACGTTTCAAAATAACTTCCGGGTAATATAAAGAACAAAATACTGATACATTCGCTAGTGAAACCTTTAAATCATTCATTAACCTCATTAACATGTTCTTAAAATTAAGACAATCCATGCAATTTTTAAGATGGAATATTAAAATGTAATAAATAAAATGCTTATTCCTGAAGACAGGCAAGAATAGATTACGTAGCAAGAATATTATGCATATCAACTTATATACCTGCTATGAATAATTTTCAGTCGTTTATTTTAAAAAGTTCTGAATAATAGAATGACATATCTGGATATTAACGCATTAAAAGCAAGTATTAACGTATTAAATTGGGATTACTCTTTGAATTTTCCATTCCTAGATCTGTTGGAAGAGATTTTTTTAGAAATAATCAGAAATTCGTACAAAATCTCACATGTTAAGTTATGTAAAAATTTGTATATGAGTACAGTAACAAATAAATTCTATTTGTCTTCTGTAGATTTAAGTAGATTTTAAATACTTAATAATATTAATACAAATGAGTCTGCAGACAAGAATTTTAAAAGTATAAAGAACTTCATTTTGGACTTTATTTATGTGCTTATAAAAATAGTTCACCGTCTCATTATTGAGTTAATTAACACAAGATACACCGATTTTATGGCCCGACGGTAATAGTACAACGACTCGTCACTCTCCTTTTGTAATGCGGCCATTGTTTTCATTTTGGCGGTTTTCTTTTGTGATATTCACCGAAATCTCTTTATTTTCCATCGGTAAATCTTTTTTGCGGCAAAGTTACATTTACCATTCCCTAAATATGTTTCACGAAGATAAATTAATAAAATCAAAGTTTTTGAATGGAACTTCGTAGCTCGGTGAAATTAATCATGAAAATCGCTGTTTCTAAAATGGATCTTATCATTTTAAAATAAGGCTTATAATTCTGCTCATTCCAAATCATATTATTTTGATAACATTGTTTTTTTAATCAAACAGATGTTTTTATGGGTTCTTTTTGCTACTGAAGTTTTCCTTTGTTAATGAAGAAATACTAAACAGTTCTGGTAATAAATGATAATATATATTATATTAGATGTTATAAGCTTTCATTTAACTTACATTATATGTTTGTATATTAGTATGTTGGTATATTTGTATATTTATTTGTTACTGGTCAAATCCAACAGGCTTAATTAGACCCACTTCCTCTTACACTTTGGAGCTGGAATTTTGCATAAAGTTTTCATCCTGATAACGATTCATTTTTATAACAAGCATGACCTGATACTAAGTTCAGGATTGGCTCCAGACAAGGGAACTCCTCAACCGTTAATAATACAGTTATGAAATTTTGTATGTTTCTTTGTATTATGGATCTATAATTAAGGGTTGTGTTTCTAAATATTTTAATAAACTTTGTTTTCATTTATATTATTTAAATTAGCTACATTCACAAAGTAGATGTACAGAATATTGATATTAATTAGAATTTCTATTATTTTATTAAGTGCTATGTTAAGTTATGATAATTATTGAAATATATTACTAATTTACTTAACACAACATACACTAACAAGATCTAGTTGGTAGTCATTTACATATTAGCTGTTAATTACTAAACGTGTTAGTTTCGAGAAGTTCATATATCTCGTATAAATATCGGAGAATTTAACTTGGATATTGGTAAGTAAGTAAGATTGTACAATTTTTTTTTTCACTATCGTGTCCAGTAAAATATTTATATAATAATTATAATTTATACAGATAATAATAATAATCGTGAATACCAGATAAAAATTTAATTATTTTTACGTTTTACAGTCACATTTTAGTGGGATCTCGTGTCTGTTCGAGGCAGATTTGCCTTAGAAACACTTGTTCATTTTCTTTGAATAAATTACGTGTGGAAATTTAATGTATACATATGATAATTACCCGGCACGCCTCGATGATTTACCTAACAAATTTGCGTTCGTTTTCTTTGAATAAGGTCAGCTTTGCCCTCAGACAATTCTACAATTTGATTTTCGAAAACTCTTTGAAATCTTTAGTTAATTTTGTGTTTTAAACGCTTTTTACTGTATTTTTTGTAGTAACAAATACAGGTTTACTTTAAAGCTATTTTGGCAAAGGGGAGATATCGCGCCAGGCGAGGTGTGATGCCTGGGAAGCGGGCGAGCTCCGACAGTTGTTAGTCGGAACTTGTATGAATGCTAATGATACAGAAAACTCCGATAGCGTGATTCAGGTTAATCATGACGTCATTGTAGGACACGTTAAGCGATGTCGCCGAACTATTTTGTACAATTAAAACGTAATAATAATTTATAATTATGCTTACCAAAGACGACTTTTTAACCCTTAGACTAGGGTTGTATTGTACAGTATTTCGGGACTCCGTACTATAAAGAAATATATAGTACGCGAAAATACTATACTTATTTCAGTACAACATATCAATGTTTAAATTTTGCAACAGTTAAACTAATAAAAAACATCCCATATTTTTTTAAGGCGCCTTTCGATTGACTAACAATGTGCGTGTGTCTGAAACAAGAAAAAAGTTGTTTTAAAAGACAAATTAGTTAAACAGGTAAGTAT
>DWJZ01006185.1:0-13277 GCA_018249125.1 Asbolis capucinus
TTCAAACATTTTTCAAATTTCTTCTATCCTGCTCACACTTTTGCTTTCCTGTACTTTCCAGAATTATCTAGAAGTTCCGTTTTTAAATTTCTACTATTCTGCTTACACATTTTCTGTCCCGTGTTTTCATTTCCATTGCGCCCAGAAAGTTCTAGAAATTCTAATTTTAAATTTCTTCTATACCGCTCAAACATTTTCTATCTTGTCCTTTCAGTTCTATTTCGTCCAGATTAACCTAGAATATTTCCATTCTGTATAAAATTATAAACTATAAAAACCAACATAAAACTTGGCGATCGAACCATGAACCTCCGCTTCGATAGTCCGACCATTTCCCACAGAGCCGCGTAGCTCTGACAGCTTGCGTCGAAATTCGTTAGCAGTTGAATCTACGCGACATTATTTAACCTCTAAAACTCAGCTAGTAAGTTGAATAATGCAAACTAAAGTAATTTATTTGTGACTGTCATTGTTTATAAATTTGACTAAAAATATTTGGAGCGCTATGTAAGTTTTAAACATAAATAAGATTTATTCAAAGATTTAAAAACCCAAGATTTCATTACAAACACAATATTTCATAACTGTATTGTTGACCGTTGAGTTCCATTGTCTGAAGCCAATCCTGAACGCATGTATCAGGTCATGCTTGTAAAATGCATTGTCATCAGGACAGAAGGTTAATGCAAAATTTCAGCTCCGTTGTGTAAAAGGAAGTGGGTGTAAAGCTTGTAAGATTTGACCCGAACACTTAACATACTATATATGAAATTACACTCAAAGTTAAATAATTAATTAATAGTAAACAATTATATTAATACATGTGAGTTACGGGAGGCTGGCGCAGCAGGTGTTAATTAAACGATAACATTCTCAACTAATTACTTTTATTAATTAATTAACTAAATTATTACATATTAATTTCATGTAACTAAAACTATGGTGACACCGGCCGAAGTAAGGTTCCGAGTGTCTTCGTGAGGCGTCGGGTTGCGTTCCCGGGCTCGGTTCTGGTAAGCGGTATAGGGTATCTTTCCTGTACAAGCCGGGAACGCGGCGTTGTCTGATTTTAATTTCTGTTATTATAACATGTGAGTACCAGAACTTGGACAGTTTTTCGGGAAACATTTTGGCGTGCTTTTTATATAATTTATATTTTATATATAAACATTTAATATAATTTATATTTAGTGATAGTGCTTACTACTATGCAATGTGTCATTAATTGGCAATCCTACTAATATTATAAATGCGAAAATTTGCGTAGATGGATGGATTTTTGTGACACGTTCACGCCAAAAGTACTAAACGGATCTGAATTAAACTTGGCACACATATAGATTACTAGCTTCCGCTTGCGACTTCGTCCGCGTAGAATAGTTAATTTGAACAATCGCTAACTTTAACCCGCGGGTTTCGTTTCTGTCATACATGATTTTTATGAAACTTTAATCGTTCACGCAGTGCACGCAGCGGAAGCTTTCAATAGGAAAAAAATACCCCGATTTTGAAACATTCTTCATTGGTGCTCCGCTCCAATTGATCTTAACGTGAAGATATATTTTTCGATAATTGGGCTATCTGAAACTGAGAGAAATTTTCAAATCGGACCAGTAGCTCGTGAGATTAGCGCGTTCAAGCAAACAAACAAACAAACTCGCTCGCTTTGTAATATTAATATAATGTGAGTATATGTGTTAACATATGCCACATCTCATGAACACATGATAATGCAGGTAGAAAACGGTTCACCTTATAATATTAATTAATACCTACCTACACTCGAGCGCACTCGCGTAACAACCGCTACCGACAGACGGTAGGACATGTTAAGACTCCCAATATGGCGGCCGCGTAGTCAGCGATGCAAATAATTTTGAATGTTATTCTATTCTAATACATTTTGAATCTTATTCTGAATTTTGAACTTCATTGTAATTGTGAGACCATCAAGCTGTAAATGTTGCTTGATTATTCCACCGCTTTAACCACAAATGGTTTTAATTTATGTTTAAAGTTGGTTAAAATGGGTTTAAGTTGACTAGCTTAGTAGTCATAATCTTGTACATGTAAACTCTTCAGAAACAATCTGAGAACTATCAGAGAGATCAGAAACTACCTTACGACTTTACATATACATATTTTCTTTGGTCACAGCTCAGAATTGTGTTTTGGTGACCGGCTGAGTAAGAGGCGGTCGCGTGGTCGAATTAGTTGAATTTATAAATGAACAAGGCCTATTAAAATGTTTAAAAACACAAGCTTTAATGATAGATCCATAATACAAAGCAATACCAAAATTTCATAACTGTATTGTTAACAGTTTAGGAGTTTTACTTGTTTGGAGCCAATCCTGAATGTAGTACTAGGACATGCTTATCATAAAAATTCATTGTCATCGGAAGGCTGATGCATAATTTTAGTTTCGCAGTGTTAAAACAAATGGGTCTAATTAAGCACGCCAGGTTTGACCGGAACACTTAACAAACAAAGATACTAACATACTAATATACAAACATAAACTACAAATTAAATATAAGCTTGTAAAATCATGAAAATAGGCCCAAGTTCTTCAGTTTTAAATAACATAGTTTAAGACTGTTTTATACATAAAGATATATGTATATACGCAGTCTGGTAGTATATTATGGAAGTATTAGTAAAAAAAGAAAATTTTGTTGGGATCTTAAACATATTAAAATAATCCTTTACCCGGCGAGGTGTCAGGAATTTACGAAGTTTAATCAATTTATAGGGATCGAGTGAAGTGTTATACTAGAAGCAAATTGGTTCGAGGAATTTCTATTACGAATGCTAGAATTACATCTTCAGTACCTAGCATTTCATTAAACTTTTCAATCAGATATTAATTAAAATTTGTAGCATCAACGCGTCGTCGACTGTAATGGTAAGGGCGGAGCCTTTTAGAACAACTCGTAAGAATCACGCTCTCGTTTTCCATAAGGGCGAAACTCTTAGGAGTTACGACGACGGAAACATTAAAGGCGTAACTCTTTAGAGTCACGTATATGAGTTATATAAAAGAGTTTCGCCCTGTTTGTTTTCCGTCGTCTATATGTTTTACTTGACTCGGCTCTGGCTTTCTATTTGGCTACTGACTGGCTGTATTGTGTTGACAGACCGGTTGGTCTAGTGGTTAGGGAACCTGACTGCTACGCCGAAGGTCGTGGGTTCGATTCCCACCCAGGTCAAACGTTTCTGTGATGAGCATGAATGTTTGTTCTGTTTGTAAATATCTGTATAAGTATGTATTTAAAAATATATATTTATTATATAGTTTATCAGTTGTTTGATCACCATAGTACAAGCTAAACGCTAAATTTGGGATTAGCTGGCCATGTGTGAGTTGTCCTGAGATATTAATTAATTATTTACATTGTAATCGAACGGGAACACTGACGCGGGTAACTTATTCCAGTCCTGGGCGGTACGCATGATAGAAGAACGCAAAGCGAGACGTTCTATTGGCGGAATGCCTACGACGAAGTGCTTCAGCGATTCAGAGGCCGGCTACCGGATACCGAGCGTAATATGATGCAAACATTCGTATGTATCATTCATTTATTGGCGTTGATGTAAAATTATTCAATTTTTATTCTAGATTTGCTTGAAATAAAATGGCGTCACATCGTGATATTATATTTTTATGGAAAGAGCTTATTTGATTTTCTGTTTATTATCTAATATTTAATAAGGAGTTACTTATTGCGTAACCAAATGCATATTTGGCTATTTCCAAGAGCTATTTGTTTAAAAACTTTATTGTTACAAAAACAATGTTTTGTGACACAAATCAGACAAATTTAGATAATAATATAATTAAAGGTAAAAGTAAGAAAAAAAAATTATTGAGTACTGAGCAGTAGACTTTTTAGATACCGTTACGGATGGCGATACTAGAAAATACCGTTTTTTTCTACTTGATGTCCATAGACAAGTGACTGAAGAAATTCTGTTACCATTGTAGTTGATACATAACCTGTGTTCAATATTTGGGTCAAAACTATTTTTTATCTGAATAGAAACTAAGTAAAATAGCGCGCGCGCGCCACCGCCAAGCCAATAAGCGTCTACAACTTTTTAGGTGCGAATTATAAAATACATGTCTTGAACTTCAAACCATTGATGGCCCGCTACTTAGCACTGGTCTTTACTCATACTGAGGAGGTCTAAAGCATATTTTGCCATGCTGGTTCAAATGCGGATTGGTGTAGATAAAATATTTATTGAAAATAAAATATTAAAGAAAACTGACGAAGTTGCATATTCTAATGTTTGTTAAGCTACGTCTATTTATACAGGCATTCTTGCTATATAAACTAAGAATATGTACGAAAAACATATTTACTAATTAGACATCATGCTTATTATTAATTAATAATATACATATTCTTATAATAATATACATATAATTAAAATATTTTAATGCATAAGTCATATGCTTCAGAAGTCAAAACCTTATAACCTTGGTTCTTCATTTCATAATAAAAAAATATAGGCCATAAAAATGTATAGTCATAGGTATTATAAAATTTGTTTTCATTACAGTTTCTGCGAAAAATCCGACTGTGCTACTAGATGGCGTTACCGTCTTATTCTCCCGCAACCACTGCCTCTTAGTTTAGGAGTAAAATCAGATTTGTGATTTTAGATCTGGATTAAATTTGGTGCGCGATTTAGGTGCGATCATAATTCCCCTAGAACAAAGATATGACCCCCAGAATACCTCCAATAGTGAAATTCTATATTTTTTTACTGAAACAAGGTGATAGAAGCTCACGGGCCATCACAGTCCTCGAACTGTACGTAAATGTAATATTTACTTAGTTAAATACAGAAGCGGATTTAATGCTAGACACGAAGTGAACACATGTACAGTACTCACGACTACATTGTTAATAATAGACATCACATTAACATACGAGCTGGAATCAGTAGATCCATGTTTTAATAAAAATAAATGAATTATTTAATATATGAAGTAACTAAACTATTTGGTGGTACTGCGTCACCAATCCGCATTAGTGAAGCGTGCTCCATCATATTTTGAGAGTGGTCTAGGTCTTCTCTGTGATAACGAGTTCTTCCTCAGTGATGTGTCATTTATAAAGGTCACCTCTTTGTAAAAACATGTATTTCTCAACCATTAAGTGTCCATACCGTGCTGTGCTCGCGCTGTGGTAGCATGGGCGGCACGACTATAACAAATTATTCATGACCCGAGAATAAATATTTATCTGTCCCAGCCACGAATAGAATTAGATGCACCTCAGTTTGCAAGCAGCATCACCTAACTATTACTGAGTCAAGTCTGCTTGGCTGGCCATCATCATCATGCTGGGGTTCCTCGTGCTCCGGCTATGGACTTAAGAGCTAGTAACATCTTTCTTGAACTGAAATATTTAGGTGATAACTGTGTTGTCAAGGGTGAATGTTGCCTCAGCGGGGGTTCTAAAAAGGTGCAGGAGGGGGGCGGCAGTTGGGAAAATAAGCGGCAAAAGGGTTTGTATAATATAACTTTAATAATGTATTTAAACAAAATATTTTAATAGCCTATGTAAATTGCAGTGTAAAGCTGCAAGAACAACAGACTAGTGATAAAATTGCTATAAAAATAATTTAAATTTCACAATAATTTTCTGGAGACTGCGATTTAATATCGTCTCATTTCGCACCCCATTGAACTTCGTTGTAAAACGGCGGTACATTCTATTAAACTAGTTTGTTGTCGCTCTAACCAATCGTCCGCCAGCCGTTGTATAAGATGAGGGCTGTGTTGTGGGTGCCAAGTGAGTTTTTATGTATCTAACCAATTTTACTTAATGTAATGTCATACTTTTTCGTCTCTAGCTGTTATAATGACTTCATATAGTAAATACGCATATATCTCTGTCCGTCTGACTGTTACTTTTAACGCCTAAACTTCAGAACCGAAGAAGCTAGCATCGAACATGTTAGGTGGGATTCAATTATGGTGGGTGAAAGGCAGGCGGAGCATCTGATAAGTGGCCATTATGAAATCTGTAAAAATATTATAATTATGATATTTCGGTTCTGTTATAATTGTGCTAATATAAGTGCAGTCTCAAAATACTTAATTACTTACTAATGACTTTTTATAACATTGGGATTTTTTATGTAAGGGAACCACGTCATTTGCTGTATACCTCTACTACAGTGATGACGCGGTGACCACATCAATATATTAACGGAGAGACTTAAGGATTTTACAATTACAAACATTAAAACTAGACAGGCTTGCACCTATTGATCTCAGTAAGCAGTGAAGTATGATTCATGTATAGAGCTACCTGCATTAAGAACAACTTCTGAATAGGGGTTAAACTTAAATAGGAGGTTGTGGAAACTAGCCACGCACTGAACGAAATACAACTGTTCCGACGTTCATTGAAAGCGATTCAACCTGTTGAGATAAGATGGTATTAGAATACTATATTATCTTAATTAATATAAAAATGCCTAAAGCCTAAATGATATTTAAGTATATATTTGTCGGTCTCATTGTCCTACAAATTGCGAGGTCCCATAATGTTTTCTGTGGTACCGTGCACTTTGTTTGCCTGCCATGCTGTTACAGTCCGCTGCTCGAAGATCGTGATCGACTGGGTGATGTGACTTTGAGCTGGCGTACAATTTACGGCCAAATTTTGAATATCTTTTATTTTTATTTTATTAACGAGACATAACATTAATATTCGAATAATTATGCCAACTTCCAATAAATGTATTAGTTTTGGGCTAAAATTATTACAATTATTTAATTAAAAAATATAAAACCAATAACTTTTAAAAGTCAAACCACGTCAAACGGCGCTGTTTCAAAGTTATGTCAACTGTTTGGTTTTGTAGTGATGTGACAAAATAACGAAGCAATTGTAATCGAATATTTTTGTAATATATAATTTTATAATGTATTTAGTATTTAATAAAGTTAGAATTATAAAAAAGGTACGCCCAAACAAAACTTAAGAAAATTAACGTCATAATATCAGTCAGATGAATAAAAAAACATTGAAAATAAAATTACTTACTACTTTATATTTCTCGTAAAAAACGGAGCTACCAGTCGACAATTTTTGTAAGAGAAACATATACGAGTAGGTACAATATACATTTTGTCCTTTTACATGCTTTCGCAGCTGTAGCCCCATGCTTCGCCAAACTGTCGCGAACATTCCGCACTCAACTACAAAAGGTTCAAGGCGGCTTAATAGGGAGTGAGTGCTGGTGGGGACATCTGCTGGGAGCCTGTCAAATATGGACATTTTGATAGTGTGTTATAATAACATATTAATACGTTAGCTGATTAGTAGCTCCCCAACTACTGGTAGGTACTTGAAGGTCTAAAATTATCTAAATATAACATTCAAACAGTTTATAAGGAAAAAGGTAAAGAAATAATTGCATTACATACAAATATGTTGTATATATTATAAAATAGAATAAAAATATGAGCAAAGTGAGAAACTGAAAAATCCCTAAAGTTTGATTATTTATGACTATCGTTTGTCCTACAATTGGCGGAGATGTTTTGCGACAGTACAGTAGTCGTACTTACATTACAATCGACGTGCAGGCAGGCGAACACTGGTGCACTTAATGTAACTCCCCTGTACATATAACATTTGTTTTATACATGAAATCATTTTCCATATCAGCAATCCTCCTCCTCCTCGATGTGGCGCATTCGTACATTCTGCTGACAGCGAACATGGACGACGTCCAGGCGATCGCCAAGCAGATGATGTCGTCCCCCGTGGCCAACCAGATCGGCAAGGTCTGGCGTCGCGCCACTGCCCAGTTCAACCAGCGGCTCAAGAGAGCCAGCGCTGAGAGGAGAGATAACGCAGACTTGAGCTCAGGTAGGATCAGGTAGGAGTAGGGCTTTTGGTTTGATGTAGTAGAAGAATCACTTGTGAGAACAGGTTTCTTCTCCTAGCTGAAGTGGTCACGGCATACTCTCACGCTTCACCAGTACGGATTGGTTTAAGGCAAAAACTTTAGAAAGTTTTTATATAGCTTAAAAGCGTCCGAAATGGCGTAAAAACTGCTACTTAGAAAATTATGTATGGATCGGACAGCTTAACGTGCTTTCTAAAATACGAAAGGGTTCAAGGACTTCTACTGCCATAAGGTAGCCACGAAAGGTTAAAGATTTAAATTTTGTAGAGAGTATCTTCGTATGAGGCTGATCTTTGAGACAAAGTTTTTGAACAGTGTTCTCAACAATACATCGTTAGCAAAATGGAGTGGCGGCAGGAATTGAACAGTAAATCGTCCTTATGTATGAGGGTTCCGAAGTTATTTTGAAGCGGTCGTAACATTTCAGTTTCTTACGCTTCCATAATCTTTCAAAGCTAACTGTTCCGCGTACTACAGATCGATTATTCCTCCCTTCGATGATGTGAAGTGAGGAAATTTGAATAACTTTACTTATAATCTGATTTGTCTCATGATTGGTTCAACACATTCTGCTTCAAATGGTGTAGTTTCAACCCATTCATGTTTTACTTCTCAGCATGGATGTCTCCTCATGACTTAGGAGGCTTAGGGTATTTTTACCATACTACTCAAGTGACACCACCTAAACGGCCTCCGACAAGGTTTAACGACTGCCAATTAACGATAACCCGGGAGGACTTCTCCGAAGGATGGAAGCGCTCATCAAATTGTTGCCACTAACGGTCTCTCGGTCACAGTAGACAGTCTCCATTGTTGCTTAACTTTGTGATGCGCTTTGCTGTGACCCGTGGGGAACGTTAATGTATGTTTATTAGAATTATCTAATGTAAAACGTGTTTCTGTTTAATGTTAAGAGGCTCCAGCTAGCTCGGGCTCCCGAAGCAAATTCCTCAGCGACTCGTTCGTCAGACATGGACGGCGGGTCCTCAACGAGCTGTCGGGCCTGAGCGACAACCCCAATGAATTCTTGCAGACTTTGCGTCGAGTTTTTAACGAATTCACCAAGCAATGGGATGATTAACACTATGGAACCAAATGGGGACATTAGTAGCAAAAAAGGAATTTTTAAGATGAATTATTTGAGGAGCTGGTCTTGAGTCTCTACTTCTATAAATAAATAAATAACATCTTACATCCGTTTATTATGTTTTGGCTTTAATAGGACTCGCCTAGAATACTTACCTCGTAGTACTGGCATCCAGAGTGTAGTAAGTGACAACAAAGCTTGTTTGTCGGTTTTTTTAGAAAATGTAACAAAAAAATCTTATATAAAGGAACTGTTATTTGTGTGGTCCTGACACCTGCGACACACAAAATAGTGCAAGATAAGTATGAGTGTGTGGGTTCCTCCCGGCCCTGTTGACATCCTCTTTCCCATTTCTGTCACCGGTCCTGAAGCGGTGTGTTGTTGGAGAGTCTAGAGTTAGTTTGTTTGGTTATTGATTCCAGTTTCTTCAGCAATGCACCGCTTCCCCTTTTTCTTCGGCTTTAATTTGTCACATTTGTGTAGCAAAAATTCCAGATCGAATTGCACCTAGCATAGGTTAATAATCTGAATGAAATATTTACATACTAGGGTGCGGCCGCGGCTGCCCGCCTGCTATATTCATAAAGAGTAGTCCACATGTTGCTTCAGACTACTACCTGTAACAAACCACCCAACCATCCTCACAAACTTTCACAACTATAATATTAGAAGGATCATACTTTAAACGAAACACGAAACTTATACGGGCCACATAATCGTTGTTGGAGTTATATAACCTCTTACTGCAGTAGGTACACTGTATGAAATCCCTTCAATCGCTGGCACTCAGCGCCACCGCGGAGCGATCAGCAGCTGTGAGAGCGCAGCTTATCCGATATCCGAATTCCGACACTCGGGCTCTGAGAACCGTCGTTCAATGGGGATGTAATAGCGCTGTCATGCACCAAGCGTCACGAACAGGATCAATTTGTAACCTCAAGCAAAATACCATATATTTTATGTATATAAATACCGCATATTGTATCTATTCTTTTAATACAAGTGCTAAATATATTTTTTACCATACTCTTAATAACGATAGGATATATAACGATTTTCAGGCCGACTAAAAATAATAACATAATCATTTTTTAATGATGTTTGTCATGTGGACTCATTTAAATTTAAGTGGCGTTTTGACTAGTCGCTTTTGAGTCATCTAATGATGCGATTCGTATTAAATTAGCAGGTTTTTAAACAATTGACTAAGATTTGGTACTCGTATGTATATTAGTAATATTTTCATGTCGTTAGTTGCGGATATTACTTAAAGTAATTTGTTTAAAATGAATTATAGTGGTTCTATTGAAAGAGACGCTCGTCGCATCGAGTCGTTTTCAATATAGCAACAAAGAACTGGCTGCCTTGCCCCCAGGCATCATACAAGCATTCCTTTGACGGCTAGAATGGATATAGTGTATAGCTGAATATAGACGTAGTAAAATCCCACAAGATTACTACAGCCTTGACGTATATTTCTAGCAAACCAAATTTACAGATAAAAAATTAATATGTCAAAATGGATTTATGATTATTTTAAGGAGATTCGAAACAATCGTTGACAGTTCGAGAACAAATATTGAAAGTGAAATGCCATTACGACGCAATACATCACGCTCACAGCGACAGCTTTCCACGTTGTTGCCACGCTTTTTAACAATTCATACTGTTTATATTCGATATGGTAATTTCAGAAATGTTTGTTTATTTACACTTATGAAATTTACAATATGTGGAAGTCGTTGGAAAAGTTGGTCACTACCCCTCGTATTGTTAGTCGCTGGGGTCTGTTGGAGGCACGTTTGATCTCGTAGAACCGGGTAAAGTGCTTAGCGCGTAAAGACAATTATAACTAGCAAAAGATAAAAATTAAGGGATTCTTCATCTCGTCACTTGAGTGACGCATCTCTCCGGTTTATCTACAAACGGAGCCCCGTCTTTGTTGATGCAATATGTTTGGTCGGCTTTATTTATTGCCTTGAAGGTAAGCTTAGGGTTGGTGAAAACTTCTCTATCCTCGATTGTCATAGTTACAAATAGTTATTAGTTACTTATTTTATTATAAATAGAAGCGTATTCATTTAACAGTGAATTTTTTGCTAGAGAGGGATCTAGAGTCGGGTTATGAGAATGGAAGCTGGGTAGTTTTTCATGCGACATGGCACCGCGATACTAGGATTACATTTGTATAAGCGTCTATTAGGGGCGTTGTTGCAGGTATTTGTGTTCGTAGTTTTATCAACAAGGCCGGCTAGACGACGACCGCTCGCGGCTGCCGCAAATACTAATATCCCTGTCAGCATCCTGCTGCTGCACGGTGCTCTGAGGCACGGTGCACCTTGCCGCCTATACGAGTACGACTTAGATATATAACCAAGAAACTTGCCACTTTATACGCGCTTATAGCCCGATGGCTTGCAACAATTCTAAGCGAACTACTGAATTAAGCAACAGCGGGCGACGTCGACAGGACGATGGGTGACTGCTAGAGGTAAAAATTGTAGCGCTTCCTTGAAGGTACGTAAACCATAAGGTCGCGGTTGTTATCAGTTGTATAGTGTAAAACGATAGGCTTTCGCAGAGCCCTTCTTGTGGTATATGGACTCCCAGTTGACACTTAGGTTGCAAGCTAATCTCTCCACCAATCGGCATTGGAGTAACTTGGTGGTATGCTCCAGTCCTGTTCACGTTACGGTCCATGCTGGGTAGTGGGCAAAAATCACTTTACCAAGTCCATATTAGGAGGCAGAATGTTGTAAAATATTTTTCCGACACATGAAAACTACTCTTCTGATGGGAATATTGCTCGGTGGTATAATGATACCATGAATAAATGTATTCGTGTTCCAACTGATTTAAAAAATATATTATTATTTATTATTATTATTATTTTAAAACGATTTTGGTTAATCATTTTTTATTTGAAAGCTGGTACTTGTCATGTAACATTTATATCTGAGCGACACCTGACGAGTATTTACATTGTTCCAAATAATATGTATTTAATTTGCACCGACGACGTTGATAATTTTTTTATAACTTGTCAATATAAATTGAACTGGATTTTTCGATTATTTTGGGCATTCATTAACACACGGTGTTTCTGCGAGTCCGCTGTTTAAAATTCCAATCACATTTTCGTGTCATTGAACACAAAAACAAAATGAAACCACAATTCAAATATTGTCAAAACCCGCGGTGGCGCTGACACTCTGGTGCCGCGACCGCTGCCACTGGAGCCTAGTAGTTTGATTACCGCTGAAACACTCGTCTATAACATTATTATTAAATATCATCACTACATCTATGTATTAATACTTTAAACAAAAACATAAGGAAATAAGAAAAGACGCAGCAATGGGCACTGTTATTCCGATATAAACTCTGAGATAAAGACTATAACTATTTTTTATGAAGACACCACGCGGGCGGACCCTAAGTCAAAGTCAAAATATTTTATTTCCCTCAGGTCACTTAATGTAAGTCAGAAGATTACATACACAATGTTAAGATCACGATATTAAGATACCTTCAAATTGGTTACGGATTTAAAATCGATAACCAATTCCGCGGTATTACCTAAAGTCTCTGTACACAATTCCTATCTACAAGTCATCGGGATTGCTAGAATATTACAATATTGCTAAGCTTAAGTAAACTAGTGTAGGCCAGAAGAAAAATAAGCCGCAGGTACGAAACTCTTGGTACTCTAACAAAAGAGATTATACAATAAGAAAGTTACTGAAAGTCTTTATAATAATAACTACGAAAGGGAAACAGCAACCGCGCGCAGAACGACAACTGTTTACACAGAACTTAACTCTCCAGGGAAGTGTAGTGATAGCCTGATTAGAGTTCATTCAATCCCTCCCTAGTGTTAACTAACCGCTAAAACCCGTAAGCACGGCTGCACCATGTGGGTGGTAGTAAACGAAGCTCGTTACAGTATATTAGTGGCCCTTTCACACCAAATGTGTTCCCGATAATAGAACCGTTACCGGATACCCCTGACACGGTGGCCGCTGACCCACCATATCAGATTTTCTCTCCGCTAAATAATAACTGTGAAAACGTTCTCTTTGCTTAATAACTTGTTATTTATATGAAGTTTTGAGTTGGGTACTTGAACAAATTCTGTTTAATTCAAATTTAACAAGATACTTTTATGCAAATAAATAAATATCTTTGGACAACTCACACGCGGCCATCTGACCCCAAACTAAGCGTTAGCTTGTGCTATGGTGAT
>DWJZ01006186.1:0-13271 GCA_018249125.1 Asbolis capucinus
ATATATATATATAAATAAAATAAATTCTACTAATATTATAATGCTCTTTTAACCCTCAAATCATCTCCACGGAGCGCCATTACATTCCACGGTTAGTACGGGAGGCGATAGAGATAAAAAAACACCCCAAAAACTTTAATAGGGAGGACAGCTTCAAATTATCACAAACTTGGAATCCAGTGGTAAGTTTATGTAAATGCAAAAACGTCATGACTGCTAATAAAAAAGATATGGTAAAAAACACAAAAACGAACTAGATACAAAGTAGACAGACTAATGTATTAGTGTCAAGTGTCATCAACAATCAATCTGTCAACCTGTCAAAAGTTTCTCATCGCCACCGCAGTTCAGCCGAGACTATGATCCATGCAACTGGGTCGAAATATCGGCACAAAAAAATTTATCATTAGTACCCGTAACAGGCAGTACATAGTCGTACAACATAATATACATAGTCCACGAAGATTGTTTAAAAATTTCATAATTTATACCGCCACATAAATTATGAAATAAATTACAATCAATTTATTTCTTTGTAACTTTGACTTTCATTTAGTGTTTTATTGCTTCCTGCGAATAAATAAATAGTTGTCATTTCATTTTAGATGTTTAAAAATGTCTTATCCTTAAAAAGTTTGGGTATTTTGAAAATAAATACACGTAATATATTAATAAACCTTGCCCGGATATATTTGGTGATTTTTCTCCGACGCCCGTCCCCGCTTTGAACCTCACGTGGTTAACGAACATTCCCTAAAGGAAATTGTCAGTTTTGCCGTTAGTTCTATCTGATTGGAGGGGAAATAGTTGGATATGTATGCCGTCAGGAAAAACTGAAACAGTTTTTTCGGGTAAGTTATCCTTTAACTACCTACTGGTGGCTTGTTTATTATCATTTAAATTATAATTATTATTTTATTGCACAAATTTATAAACTGCTGTTTTATGTCACCAGCGCCTGACGCCACGAACTGGCTTTTGCACTCAGCAGTAATACACGTTCTAATATTATACTTTGACTTGAGCACAACAAAATTGTAAAACATATTACAGAGTTAATTTTGTTAGTATTGCCACAATAACAGTTCTAGCTTTAACTGTAAGAAAAGGATTTATTATTTAACTTCTTGATTAGTTAAATTCATTTTATCATCTTGAATAAACATTTAAATACACAAGTCGATGACAAGTTTTCTTATAAACCAGCAAAGTTAGCAATAAAGGTATATTTATTAGGTACACAAGTTTTAAAGTATAATTTTGACACCCATTTGTGTACAAGCTATGTCAAGATGAAACAAATTGACTATAAAAACATACAGTCAGCCAATACTGTTACGGTATAGGGTTTCGAATTTTGTACTGAACATTTAAAAGGTAGTTTTATCTGTCATTACTATATACCATAAAGAAAGAACCATAACTATGACAAACTAGATTTGCCTAATCAATAAAAATGTAATATTTTATTATTGAAAAACACTATCTACAAAGTAGTGGAAACTTTTGATATATGTTCAAGTAAATCCTCATGTCTTTAAATAAAAACCCGGCCCAAGTATTATGATTCAGGTTAAGAGTATAGCTTGTCGTTTTTATTCTCCCGTAACAAAATCCTAGTGAAATTACTTATTTCATCATAATAACCTACATAATAATTTCATAATACTGCAGCCAGTTACACTACAATGAGTTGATTAAATAATTTGTATCGAATCACATGCCTGTTTCGGGTGACAATACCTAAATTATAAACACAGAACAAAAAGACTGTAAAAAAAATATTGGTTCTCACTTAAAACAAAATTTATTTCTGTTAATTGTGATTACTATAACCTTTTTATATATCAATACAGTTTTAAACTTCCCCACTATATTAACTTGTAACTGGTACTAAGACCTTACAAGAGTTATAGGACATCCTAACGATATTCCAGCATCTATCACAAATACAGCCCCAGTGATACTTGCAGCTTTGTCACTGGCCAAATATACAGCCATTTCTGCTATCTCTTCGGGTTCTGTTAATTTTTTTAACGGCGTTTTATCTACAAATTCCTCGAGAGTTCGAACATTTTCTTCTTGAGTAAGCCCAGGTATACAGTTTAAGAATATATTTGTCTTCACTGGTCCTGGCGCTATACAATTCACTCTAACACCCAGCCTTGCTAATTCGAGGGCAGTGCATTTAGTGAACATATTTAATCCTACCTTTGTCATACTATAAACTAATGTATTTTCGACAATCATGTACGCAGCTACGCTTGATATATTAATAACGCAGCCTTTGTTTTCAATCAATGAAGGTAATGCTTTATTCGTTAAACTTACAACGCTTCTTAGATTTATTTCAAAGATTTTATCGAACTGTTCCATGATATCAGAATCCTGTAAGGTCGTATGCGCATAAATAGCAGCACAATTAACAAGAACATCAATTTTTCTAAATTCTTTCAACGCATTTTTCACAATATTTTCTAAATCTTTATCTTTTCTCAGATCTCCAACTATTTCCAATACTTTACTTTTGCTTATTTTTTGACACTCTGTTTTAGTATTACGGAGATCTTCTTCACTTATGTCAGTGATACATAAACCGGCATTAAGTTTAGCAAAGCTTAAAGCGATGGCTTTTCCGATACCTGATGCTGCACCGGTGATGACCACAACTTGAGTACTCATTTTGAACTCTCAGGATACAAATGAAGCAAATTAAGTTTTTCTTACAAATTTTGACATAAAACCAGTCTTGGCACAACAAAATCTCTCCTATACTAACATATGCTGTTATGCTGACAAATTCCCTTTATAATGTCTGCCAAAGCTAATTATACTTTACTCAATTATTGTTTTCAGTATAATTATTATAATTGATACATAAATTATGAAAAAATTATCTCCAGTCATAATGTTATAATTATTGTGTTGATATAAAATATTAATCATATTTTATCTGACTTTTTAACGACAATAATATCACATTGTTGGAGATAGGAAAGGAATACGGCTTGTGTTCGTCTTTAAGTTACTAGATTAATCACTGATGCCACTACACTAAATTACGTCATTCTCGTGCACTTTATTAACAGCATGGTACTTGCGGTGTACTTGCGGCCCAAAACTGCTGTCACTTGCGCACGACATTCGTTATACTGTACTCGCTACATGGTATTGTACACTAACAGCACTGTTTACTTCATATCTCTCTACACTTCACTGCTCCTTCTTAGCTTCTGACGTCTTACTCGCAGAATCGCTACGGAAACTGAAGTACCCGTGCCGAATTTTTAAAGGGACCTGTACTTTGACTTTTTAGTTATTTCCGTAAGTATAAAAACAATAGTAACCCGCAATAAATCGTAGTTCTATTATAAATTCTGCGAACGAATGGATCTTTGTTACTCTGCATGGATCTTAATGATATTTCACATTGAGATAGATTTTAGTCTGAACTAATACATAAGCTACTTTTTATCATCATGCAAAGTGGGTGAACCCACGGACAAAATCTAGTACTAAAACAATAGTACGTCATCATAATCTATTACTTTCTTATTTCATGTGTTCAATCCTCGATTATACTAAAGTTTCCTAATCCTGTTTTCTCACTAAAGTATACAATGCCATGATCTGGGGACAATGCAGTGCCGCCGCCAAGTCAAGCAAAAAGCCCTTTTTCGTCCCCCTAAAACTTTGTTGTGAAAGAGACTAGAAGCTTGTCTTTTAAGTAACTAAACAGCTATTGTATAAACACGCGATATTGCAATTTTTTCAATTTGAGCTTGTAGTTTAGGAATCATAACTAGTCACAATTTCTTAATTTTGTTATACACTCACTGACCGATCCTCAAATCTCTAAGACATTTCTAGCAAACATAGAAGCTACTAGAATACAATTAGTATTAAGTGTATTGATCAAGGCAAAACTAAAATAATTTGTAATTTCGATCCAGTTTTCTAGATACAGCAACTGCACAAAATTTATATAACTTTGTAATCCCACAAAAATATAATAGGATTAAAAAGCTACAGTTGCACTTACAAAAAGAAAAGAGATGCCATCAAAAACATAACTTGTAAAAAACCAAGTCTTGCAATACAGTTCTTCTAAAATAAACAAGCCATTCTACTGCATTAATTGAATAAATTAATTTGGCCTTAAAGCGTTGATGACCTATAAGGTATATAAAGGTAGGTTCCATAAAAAAAAACATAATGATGTAATAAACAATAACAATTATAATTTAATTTTTTACCAACAATATAAAACTAAAGTATTTAAATACTTATAATTGTATACTTAATAATCTCGCAGAAAGTAAAAAACAATATATAGTTATTTACTTACTAACGCAAGTTACGTACTCATATTTAAAAATCCTGAAGTGACCTTAGTCGCTGAATGTGTAAAGTAGTTATCATTTTCAAAAACTACAGGAAACAAAGGGGATTATCTTAAATTATTATCATTAATGCAAACAATAAAAAACATTTCTACAACTAATTCAGGTCGTTCGTAGATGTCATGCCAGCCTCCACAACATAATCTGAACCTGTGATACTTGTGGCCTTATGACTTGCCAAGTAAACTGCCACCTCAGCAATCTCTTCAGCTTTTACGCTTTTTTTCAAGAGATTACATTTTACAATTTCACCCCATTGTTCCTCTATGTTACAGTCAGAAGTCCCGAAGATGCTAAGAGGATTTGTCTAAACTGGACCCTGGGATATGCAATTCACTCTAACACCAAACTTTGCCAATTCAAAAGCAGCGTGTTTTGTAAAGGTGGTTACTCCGACCTTAAATAAAACGTAAAGTACAATACCTCTGGTAATACATTTATATTTATATATATTATTTATATTATGTATATGTATATATATATTTAGTTCAACAAATCTTAAGGCAATAGCTTTTCCGATACCTGATGCTGCACCGGTGATGACCACAACTTGTGACACATCTTTATGCACAATATGTAATTTAATGTGTATTTTAAATTTAGTACGACACAACTGTAGTAATAGCAAAACTAAAATAACGAATGATAATACAACAGCCAGTAATGTAGATATGCTAGTCGTATCAGTGCAATACTGTATTTTAATCATATTTAATGACGTACATCGCATAATAATCATTATTATCAGACACTGGCTGTATAGTGTTGTGCCGCAAGTATAGTGTCGCGAGTGCTGAGCCGCGATTACATTATCCTGAGTGACTCCCGCAACTACTGGCGCAAGTGTGCAACAAAAATACACCATCTACTAAACCTGGTTTTATTCCTTTCGTATCCCCAAACGACTGCTGTAAATATACTATTTTATGGAGACACCTTTTATAGCATTCAGTTTATATGTTTTGAAATGTATGCAATTGTGTGTAATTGAATTGACGGTACAATAGTTTCTTTCCATCAAAATGATCTAGCTAAGGCGGTGGCTGTTTTCATAAAATACCATACATACCTACTACACTTTAGGTTTGACTAAATGTCGTAAAATGACAAGATGCAATTGTTTTTTAAGGTAAAAATTCTTTAAAAATAATTTTTATTATTTTTATCACTTTTTCATTTTCGTTTGCGGGCGCCATTTTAAAAGTTTATATAACCTATAACACTACTACAATTCTGACGAATTCAATGTCCGTCAAAATCCGTTCAGCCGTTTGAACTGTAAGGAGTACCATAGAAATCGACGTACATATAAACCCACATACATACGCTCCTAAACAGTGGCCTGACGCAGTCAGATAAAACAAGTAATAAATTCTCGCGTTTTTTAAATTGCGAGCTAAGGGGGGATGAATTTTTTTCCACTTGAATATTGCTGCGTAAAAAGCTAGTATGTTATAACTAGACTGTTTTTGTTGGATAAGATGAAGTCGTTTAAACAGCGAATCGTGTTATTCTTCTCAATACAATACAAAAAGATTTGTGAAATAATATCAAACGAGAGAAACAAGGTTATTTATATCCTCACTGCGGCAATAATTCATAGCGATTTCATTTTCACTATAACCAGATTTATCAGCAAAATGTTACGTTTTACTTGCGTCGAGTCAGATTTATTACATAGAAATGTTTAGAGGATTACGTTATAAATTCACTTATTTCGTTTTGATTTTGGCAAAGGTTACCCTGCCAAAAGTATATTGTTAAATACGCAAAAAATCAAGCTCCCTACAGCTTTGCTAAGTCCGTTGGTCAGGAGCTTAACCTAATTTCGATGAATCTCAGTGCAGAATAGAACTTGAGGAAAAACTACTTTTTTTGCGAGGAAAGGTTTGCTGCGGGAGTCGAAAATGGAGATGAAAGTTTGTGTGGAAAATCTTCATTATCGCACATATAACCATAATATTTTGTATTCATGCACTAGATTTGTTGTTGGGGGGTGAAGAAGAGGGATGAAGAGGAGGGTATACCACACGGACATAGTCGCTCGGAGGGCTGCCGAAGGGGTTTTGTGGGTCAGAACCCTACATTACTACACTACGCCTACTACTACGAATGCCTTTCGCGTCCAGGAAAGATATTAATTCCCGCGAGAAAACAGTTAAAATTTGCTATTTTCTCGGTAAAAGATTGGTATATTTTGGCCGAAGAGGGACAAATAACATCATTAAGGAAATTATCATAAATAATTACACCTTTATTCATTAGTCTGTAACAAGTTTGTCATAAATTACAGAATGAATATTTTAATTGAGCGCCATGTTATTGACCAGTCCCACCAGGGACTCGTGTCGCTAAATTACTTTAATTTATTTCACTACGTAATTATTACATACTGGCTAATCACCGCTCAAAATTATACAACTACTAGTGTCTGCCCGCAGCTTCACTCGCCTGATTACGTTGAAAAAAGTAGCCTATGTGTTATTCCAAAGTATCTATGTCTGTGCGCAATTTTTATTGAAATCGGTCCAGTAGTTTTCGCGTAAAGGCGTAACCTGCATTTACATTTTGCATTTATAATATTTGTAACACTCGCTGACCCAGCATGCGTTGTCGAAATTCTAATAATGGGCTTGAAGCATTATACTGTCTCATGTCAAATTAAAAAAAATACAAAAAATGTGGTTTGGCCCACCCTTATCTCTAAAGTGTATAAAAAATAGTATATGAAGTAATACATATATACAATATATTCACAAAATAAACCAAATATATATACATATATAGTATTTAGGTATGCTACTGTAAAAGCACGAACGACGGTAAATTCTAAAATTTACCAGGAAAACCTAAGATTTACCAACTCTTATTGATTAAATGCCGAACAAATATGTGATTCGAACTTTTACCACCATTCACTTGGAAAAACTTAGGAATTTCATACCTAACCTAACCTAACCTGTCAGTAACAAACCCTAGCTTATACTAAATTCTTATGGCAAAAGTCCGAAAAAAATCGTCCAAATTTTTCTAAATCCTTACATTTACCAACTCATGTAGGTAAATCCTAAAATTTTCCGGGAAACCTAAGAACGACTTACATACAGGCTTTTACAGTATACATATATATTCGAACATAAAACCTCTTTTTAAATTGGAAAACACAATTCTAACCTGCGAAACATCCATTCGTAGCAGTCTTAGTCAACTCTTTTCGCACCTTGCTTGTAAAAAATATAAATTTCAATTGAGGGCCAGACTCATTTACATTTTAACGACGGCCTTTATTATTATGTTGTAATTATTCATAGCATTTGCAGGCCCATGTTTTACTTTTCTCCTTTTAATGTTGACTCTGCATATCTTTAAGTAGAAAATTCCAAAACTGACTAAATTATGTAGAGATATAAGTAGTCACCTGCGGCGTCACCCGCGTGGTATGTTGATAAAAGTAATCCTAATGTTACTTCAGACTATAATCTATCTCTATACCAAATTTCATTCAAATCCGTTCAGTAAATTTTGCCATTCATCCTCACAAACTTTTTCACTTATAACATTAGTGGTATTTAAAAACGCAAGCTTTAATTATAGTGCCCTAATATAAAGAAACATTTTTTTAGAACTGTCTTATTAACCGTCGAGGAGCTCCCTTGTCTGAGTCAATCCTGAACATAGTATCAGGCCATGTTTATCATTAAATTGTATTGTCATCAGGATGGAAATTTTATGCAAAATTTCCGCAATATATGTAAATGGTCTAATTATGCTTGCAAGATTTGACCCGAACAAACTAACATACACTGCAAGTTAAATAAAAGCTTGTAAAAACTGACCAATTGTGATCACTTATTTTCCAAATTTTTAGAGCTACGCAGGCAGGCTGACAGACAGAGGCAGATTGAGAGAGGAAGATATGGATGAACCAAAAAAAAAAATTTTAAAGATGAATAGAATTTTATTGCGTTGCGTTAAGGAGGAGGCCATTTTGTAAAAGTTATTTCATTAAATATGTCTTTGTGTAAGCAATTTTGTAAAGTTTCAATATAAACCTTTCATTTTTGTTATGTACGAATAAAATTGATAATTTTAATTATGTATGTCAGTGCACAAAGCCATTAATATTACTATTAAACAAACCAAAATAGAATGAAACCATTAACTTTGCTGACGATTTCATTATTAACAAACATTAATTTAGGAGTGCCATAACAATGTATTTATATTAGACCATACTACTGGAGAATTTCTAAAAATCACATTAGCAACACTTGGCAATGAGTACTGCCATTGATTGGCACTGGTACTTTGGCTAGCTACAGAAGTACCTTGAGATACTCTCAGTACTCTCAGTAATCTTGGGATTCTCGATCTGTATAATTCAATATACTAGATACAGATTTCAAATGAGTTCTATAAGTTACTTTACAAAGATTTCATTCTAATAACTTATTGTTAGATAGAACAAGTGTTACAGCACCTTTAAGATTTCACTTTGTCTATTTTAACACTAATTTTGCTCCACACTTTGATATTCCAGTAACAACTTTGAACCCTTATAATAAAGTGAGTTTTTGTTTAAAGTATAGGTTCTGAACAGTAAAAATTTTGCTCTTATTAAACATTTAAAATCTTTCCATGAACAGCTTCATATTAAACATTTTTCCACAAAACAATTTTCCAAAAAAATCTGTAGTTTAATTCTTGTGAATCTTCTCATGTCTTTATTATATTATTAAAGTTATTAGAATATTATGGAAGTTAAAATAATATCCCACTCAAGTATAACACCCGAAAGTTGCCGCAGAAGAGTAATTCAGACATTCTTCTGTTCTTCTGTTAAAAGTAAACATTATTCTAACAAAACAAAAAACAAACTTTTAGGAAACAAAACCGCATCAAGAAACAGTTAGTTTATAACTTTGTAGTTGTTTCAGACTTGGCAGTTTCGGGAACTCGGTAAATTGTTTCATTTTTAAACTTTACCAACTCTGTTACAAACTTTATTTGTATGCCTTTTTAAGGCAATTTGGAGTTTACACAAGTCGTTAGAATAAAAAGAAACACCTTAGAAACAGTAGGATTTATCATAGATTATTTTCCAAAGCAGTACCTGATATTTGCGTTTGTCTAATTAGTAGTACTAGGCCCACATATTATAGCTAAGTATACAAGTACTACCTATTATTGCTAATTGTCCAAGACAAAATACATAGAAAAATAAGTGTCGGAAGAAGAACTTCCCAGCTTAAAAGTCTCCACCAGTGGTACGAAAACAACGGGACACGGGACATTGTTCAGAGCTGCGGTTTCTAAAGTTCAATAGCCTGATGATCGCTGATCTTTTTAGCAGATGGCACGAGAAGAAGAAGCGCGTGCTAAAGTGCGGAACTGCGAGCAGACTGGTCAACTGATCGTAGGTCATCATTGCTGTACGAGGACATTAACAATACCAGGCTTTGGTTTCAGGAATAAAGAAGGCAGTACTTCGCTGAAGCAACCGGGATCAATTAAAACACTAAAGAACCAACTTGCCGAGACCATGACCCATGCAACTGGATCGAAATGTCAGTATAAATAACAATAATCATGAGTAACCCGTTAAAAAGTGTTTAAAACTAAAGAACCAACCCCTAGATCGCACCAAGACGAATGAGAGGAAAATTGGGAAGACGGATGGCTAAAGGATGAGAAAAAAAGAGAATTAGCTCTAACACTACGACCAAAACGCATATAAATTCTCTCCCAGACTAGCCAAGAAAATATTCTGTTACTACTAATTTCTTCCCCTCATCCTTCCTGGCACCTGTTATATGTCTTTGTACGCAGAACTCCAAGCTAGAATTTTGAATTTTATTTCAATTTAAACAATTTTTTCTCTCTATACTATTAAAGAGGCAATAACGTCTTCAAGCTGATTACACTGGCATTAAAAAAATGCTACATTCGGAAGTTCTTGTACCACCCGAAAAGGCCTCGGACAAGGCTGAGCGTTTGCTGCATGACTAAACAGCTGGGACAGACTTCTTGTCTTCCGAAGCACGAAAACCCTCATGAAATGTTAGCCAAGCGGTCACCCATCCACCGACTGTGCCTAATGTTGCCTAACTTAGTAATCACTCGACTAGACTATGAGCGCTTCACAACCTACAACGCTTCTGCAGGTGGCTAAGTTATGAATTGTTACTGTAAATTATCCCCGCGACTGAACGCAATTATGTCGGAAACTTGCACTAATAGGCAACTTTGGAACAATAAAAAAGTTTCGCAGTTAAAATGTTGGAACAATGGAATCCGGTTGCGGCTCCCGAGATTTCCATACGAGACTGAAATATTTATGAAGGGTCGGGGTTTTGTTTTCACGAATTTAATGAATAACGTTTTTGTATTAAAATTTGTACAGACAATTTATAATGAGATTAATTTTGATTTTCTGTTATAAGATTATTCAGTGGTTCCATTGCCTTTATTTGAGTAATGTTATTAAAATT
The DNA here is from genome assembly GCA_018249125.1 of Asbolis capucinus. Lineage (NCBI taxonomy): Eukaryota > Metazoa > Arthropoda > Insecta > Lepidoptera > Hesperiidae > Asbolis > Asbolis capucinus. The sequence goes on from DWJZ01006186.1 coordinate 10,895, forward strand.
TAATTGTATGACTTTTAGATTTTGAAGTCTCGATAGTAAGTAGAGCGGAAGAGCGACATTCGAGGCATCTTTACCTCAAAAATTACCTTAAAAATTCTTTACACTACCAACTTCTTTCCATCATCTTTCCATTACTCTCTTGACCGTATTTTGGCGAGTAATAAAAACCCCTATCTCACTCTGCCAAATCAGAAACGACAGAAGTGAGACTTCTCGCAAACGATTTCTCGTGTCCCGGCCGCCGGCATGAAAGCCTGTACTGTATATATAATATATATATACACGACTACTTACTTGTAACATATAATTACACCATCCTAATAAAAGGTTACTCACCTGAGTATTATTACAGACACCACTGCCTGACATAAGGCACAGCTGACCGCAGGAAAAGTATGACGGTGTTCGGACTTCAGCCGTCCGAAGAATCACCGCTTTAGCAAAGTCACAAAATCTCCTTTATTCGTGAATCTACTGAACATAAGCCGAGAAATTGTGTCGAGTAACAGTCTCAACTGATCCGTCAGTGTACTAAAATCGTTTCTGACCTTGAATAGGACGCAAAAAGAAGGTCAGGCACAAATTATTTGTTTCTTCGTTCGTCTACGTCTTTAATCAAGGACAAGGTTATCAAGCAATTTATTTTATTGCGAAGATAACAGACGTACTATTAAATGAATAAAAAAATATCGTAAAAACCCACACTTAATCAAAAAAGTAACTGATGCAAAAACAAAATTTGTTTACATAAGTACTTTTTATCATTACCTACGTTTTAGGAGTACGCACATATCAATGCCCGCAGTGTTGCCAACAAAAAAAATGATGCGCAATTTTTCACACATAACAATGTTATTACCAGCCGTAAAAACAGAGGCCTCGGGCTCGTTAATTTTTCACCGCTTAAAGCGCTATAAATTGCGTCGCGGCGACCACTCCTCATTACCAAGGATGTACAACATTTACATTCTCAACTGCTGTAATTGGTGTTTTCTACTTTCGCTAGCCGCTTTCGTTATTTGTGATTTACTACGTCCTTTCTGAAAGTATTAGTCAATTTATTGCTTGTTCATTGTAGCAATTAACAAATAAAATCTTTGTTAATAATAGACATTTGGTGCAGGTTTTCATCTCTCAACAAAGATACTCTCTTTGTTTTACAAAAGCATACCTCACAGTAGACAGTTTTAATTTCCGGCCACGTTATCCATAAATAAGCTAAGTCTTGTTATCTCTTTGCTATATAAATAGCCGACAAATAAGCAGAGGCGCCACAAGAGGACAACAGAAAAAAACGAAGGACTAATTCCCGGAATCTGTTATTCAAGGCTAATTTCTGGTAGTTTGTATTATTTGTAACGAAGTGAGTAGTACATATCCTACAACTATTATAAATGAAACAGTTTGTGAGGATGAATCGATGTTTGTTATTCTTTCACGCTATGGCAAAAGGGAGATCTCCTGCCAAGCGAGGTGTGATTTATTTAATTTTAATGCATATTATATTATAAATATATACTTATAGTGCTAACAGCTATAGCCAGGGCGCACTATAACACTGCCTGTGGAGCAGCCGAGCTCCAACAGTTCATAGTCCAAACTTATACATATGTATATATGCTAAAGATGTAGAAAACTCCAATAGCGTGATTCAAGCTTTTCTTGTGACTTTACCATGTGACCTATGTGCATTGTCGTCGCACACGCAAAACTACTGAATGACTCTGAATGTATTTTGGCACAGAAATAAATTATATCCTTGATTAACGCATGCAGTACATTTAACAACATAACACGAGCAAATCGGCGTGCAGACCCTAGTTTAGTATAATTAAACTACATCTACTCAGCAGCGATAGAAAAAAAAAAGTATCTTGGGCCATTTAGCACCAAATGAGCTTAATCTGGTATAAATATGTTATTCAATCTGTTTCCTATTCTATTGTATGCGTGTTTTTATTTGATTGAGCCAATTATTGACATCTGATGTTTTGTACGGTTCTTGCCAATAAACCGATAATGACTAACCGATACTAAAGATAAAATTGGCACTAGTAAATGTCACAAAACATTGACAAGTTGATATTCTGGATTACCGTAAAAACTATAAGTACACATTAGGATCGTTCTAATCTGTACTAGAACATGGAGCATGGTGAAGCATGGTCTAGAATTCGTTAGGTTCTAAAAATAGCATTTTTGAAAATTGCTCAGTCGTGGCCCTTTCATAGGTGAAGCCAAAAACTTCTAACAAAATTTTCCACCGGAGAGTATACAAAGCCTTTAAGTATTTTTCTTTCTCAACCCATCATAACCACCCACCCCACTATTAAGCACGGGTCTCTTCTCTGAATGAGAAGGTTATGGCCATAGTGTA
>DWJZ01006187.1:0-13270 GCA_018249125.1 Asbolis capucinus
TGGTCTAGTGGTTAGTGAACCTGACTGCTACACCGAAGGTCGTGGGTTCGATTCCCACCCAGGTCAAATTTTTCTGTGATGAGCAGGAATGTTTATTCTATGTGTTTGGGTGTAATATCTATCTAAGTATATATTTAAAAGTATTTATGTATGTTTATCAGTTGTCTGATCACAATAGTACAAGCTAACGCTTAGTTTGGGGTCAGTTGGCCGTGTGTAAATTGTCCAAAGATATGTATTTATTTATTTTATTTACTGGTAATGATCATAATCAAACGGGTAATTTATAAAATTTAAAAAAAATAGTAAGATTAAAAAAAAATTAAACTTTGACAGTTATTTGATATTAGCGTTACATATTCATTTTTATTTTGCGTCAACAAAACGAGCAAGCGGCTCACAAGACGGTAAATGATCAATCACACCCGTGGACATCAACATTATTGGCGTCACTCTGTCTATCACTTTGCTAGCACAGGAAGCGATATATCCATTATTTATCTTAGCCCAGGAAAACAAAGATGAAAAGACAGTACAACCTTAAAGCCATGTCCATGTATAGACAGCTGGGGTCAATAATGACACATGTACGAAGAAGATTAAAGCGGCGAAACACCGCTCCAAAACAAGTGACAGGAGATTTGGAGGATGACTAGAGAACGGGGAGATAGAAGATTTTTATTAAGAATTTCATAACTGTGCCTAATTGAAGATTAACATAACTAATGAACTACATTTTACAAGCAGACAGTCAAAGTAATCATTTCCTGAACATCATTGCAAATGTCCCATAAATTGTCTCGGGTTTCCTATCACAATGAACGGGGTTTAGGCCATGGCCCATCACGCTGGCGAACTGCTGATTGCTAAACACACCTCAACATCTTTAAGGAAAACTCAATAGTGCAGGATTCCTTACAATGTATTACTGTAGCAAGTGACCTTAAACTTTCCTTTGCATTTTGGCTTAATAATTAAAGTACAAAACCCTGAATTGTATCAAATCATGAAGATAAATAATATCCGAGCAATAAGCAGCATCTGGTCACCTTCCGGCCGCTTACGCCAACATATCATGAATTTATGCCTTCATTGTTTGTTTTCATTTCCAAGCGTTCGTAATAAACACCGTATTTTTTGTTTCATATCTTTTCCAACTGAAAATAGATGTTTATTTTGTATCGCGTGAGAATTTGAAAGGGAATGTCAACGTGTTTCACCGATTGAGATTTTGTAGGTGGTCCGATTAAATTATGAGCTTTGTAAGTGCTACTGACTCTTGACGTATATCGGTAGTGACGTGTCAGGGAATTTGTATCGAACACTTGAGTTAGCCGTGTAACAATAATTATATGTAGAATCGAATTCGTCGACGATTATTAATCGATTTCAAATAGGTTTTCAATTCGACTTTTTATATGGTGCTCCTAACTTTTGCTGAACGTATCGATTTTGATCCTTTTTTTCAAAAGATGGTGCTGGACATGGTGTATTTAGGGCAACATTTAACGGTAGTTTTTTATTTAACCTAAATAATGCATATTTCGTTTAATTCAACTAAATTGATAATATTTTAGGCATTAGTACTTGTCGTTATAATTTGAGGTTGTTTTTTTTAGGTATATTAAGGAATATATTCTTCTAAATCATTGAATATGTTACGATGTTCAAAATCTAATAGCGTTTATTTTTTATTCATGTTAAATAACAAATGAAAAATTTCAAACAAAATTAAGAAAATATAATGTAGGGTACAACAACAATTTATAGTTATAATGCAACGAATACGATGCTTTATGGTGGTCAAATCTGCGAGTATTGCTCGTTCACTCAACTCGACTCAACGAATGAACCGAGTAAGTATTTTGTATCTGGCCGCGTAAACGCAAGGAAATAATGAAATTATGTAGATATATAAATAACCATCAATACTACTTTCAAGAAAGATTTAATTTTTGTACTAGCTGTAGGCAACCCCCGTTGCGAAGCCAACTTATCAACCATGTGTCCGATGGAATAATGTTGGTACCAAGATCTTCTCCAGACAATTCTAAACCAATTTACTAAAGACATCGGTACTGTATCTCGTGTCATTTCTGAGTCTATAATGAACAAACAAACATGGATTTTTTAATGTATATATCTATATACACATCCATCTAAAGTTTGTATTTGCAATACTATAATGAATATTATTTAAAAACAATGTACATATTTGAACAATAACTAATTATCGACACCGAATCACTTGCATAAAACCGGAACATACTAAATAATATGAGTATTAGAGATATAGTGAAAATAGACCTAACATGAAGTTTACAATAATATTACCTACACATGGTAAAATCTGACGGAATCTTGTATGTAGTACAAGGGAATAGTGAATGCAATATTACACCGTAATTATTTTAACTGTGAAATATGTATACTGAAAATACGAAAAAGTCAACGTTAAAGAAAAAACAAACTACAAACTAATTCATTTCATCGAAATAAAATCTATGTATAGATTAATACGCGACATCTTATTCTTTGTGTGTTTTTTGTAACACAAAAGGAATTTTAATTTTGCAAAATAACGGGACATGCAAAGCGAGTATGCATTTACATTTTAAGTAAATTTGTTTAATAGTCAATTTATAATACAAATTTGAGTATATGATGCATCAATCTATAAAGAATTCAACTCGTATGGCCACAAACCATGTTAGATATTATAGCAGGTTGTATTTAATTTAAACTGACTTTTAGCCCAACGCTGATGGCCTCGCCGTCTCCCGGGAGTCTTTGGGGTAGTTACACGCAGGGGAATGATCTTAGGTGCGATTCCCCAAATTCTTCTTGATATTGGTGCGGATTTAGGACGCTAGTTTGCACAACACAGAGCACTTATAACCGTTATTATAGTTTTGAGATATTGCGCACGCGACGGCGCGGCGGCGTTTCCTTCACTCTCGAACGTTGTAGACGAACAGCGCCCTCTATGGCGGGCAGTCGGAGCAAAAAAACAGTCCAAATCACAGATAAAAAATGTTGATAATTGAAAAACATTATTTATTGTTGGTACTTCCTAACTCCCTACTATAATACGGAACAAACAGCTTAGAGGAAATTTTAAGCACAATAATTATTAGGTATGTCAAAATTTGATTTTATTGGTGCAGAAAATTTTCGTTCTTGAAGAGTACATAAACTAACTTAAGGTAATTTTCAGATATCTACAGATTTATTACTGAGACCGTTATAAAAAAAATATATTAAAAAACAAACTAATGGGCGTCGAATGAAGCTTTCATAGCCCTGCGGCTTGTTTAGATTGTAGGCGACCAAAAAAGTTAAACAACAGTGGGCGCGGTCGGTAGGAGGATCGGTGACCGCTAGTGGCAAAAAAAATCATGAAAGCTTCCGTGCTTCGGAGAGCATTGGTCCCGGTTGTGATCGTTAGATATCAATCGTTAAGCCATGTCGGAGGCTTTCGGGCGGCATAGAAACTTCCGACACTTGGGTTGGCCACTAACCCCTTCACTAATCTGCATTGGAGCAGCGTGGTGGAGTATGCTCTAGGCCCAGTATGAGGAGAGACCTGTGCTCAGTAGTGGGCTATCGATGAGTTGAAGCCAATGGGCGTCTACAAACGAGACAAATGTTTTTGATTTTGCACAAGAAATCCTTCTTGTTCTATTAAAACTATATTGCAAGGCAAGGCAAAAATTCCAAATTCAAAAAGGTATGACGTAAAACATGTGAAACTGTCAGTTATCGACAAAATGAATGTCATGAAATTAGCTGATAAGATAAGGCCACGTGCAGGAGTCTGCAACGTGTCAGTTTTTTACTCCTTCACACCAGCTGTTGCTGATTGCTGAAAGCGATATAAATAATTTATCGATAGTGATAGTCTAATGGCTTGGGGTAGTATCCTGAATGGGAAGTACTGGGTTCTAATCCTAGGCTCTTATTTTCAAAGTTATGTGCATGTTAGAAGTTATTGTTGGTTCAGTGGAGGAAAACATTGTGGGAAAACCTGCACTGCTGAGAATTTCTCATCATTTTTTCGGAGGTGTGTGGAATCTGTAAATCTGCACTTGTATCTAGTAACCAAGCCGAGACACCACACATAAGAGACAGCGACGGGACAGTTAAAGGTTGCAACAAAGACACCGACGACCGAAACAAACTCTTTAGAGAAAATATAGTCATGCCCTATATCGTCGTGTGTGTAAAATTTTTATTTTGTAAATCAAAATTTCTAAATCATTTTTGTATAAAATAGTAGCTTTCTGAACTTCTTCTCCATATAAACTTTAACTGTGCCAAATGTCATAGTCAGAGTCAAAATATTTTATTTCATCATAGGAACATCGAGCTCACTTGATGAAAGTAAAAAGATTAGATACACAATATTTATAGGTACCATTTAATTCAATTACAGTTTAATATTTTAATTTACAATAAAACTAGTATATACATATCTCTGCACATTATCAAGGTTGGCTGGTAGAGAATGTTATTTAGCATTAAGCCCGCCTGTTGTAACACAATATTTTGTTGCAGCAATAAAGTATAAATAAATAAATGTATATAATCAAAAATTATTTATAATTACTTCATGACCCAGCGTTACATGCATATACATATATCTTCCGCCGGCTTTTTTTCCCTTCCGGCCTACACTAGCGTACAAAGTCCTAAGTTTGTATTATCTATAAAGCCGATGACAGATTGATATTGTATTTTAGGCTTTATCAAAGAATATCTTTAATTATTCTTTTACTTTGTTTATAACTTATGTAGGGACTTTGTATTGTAAAAATTTGACTTTCGTTAAGTGAGCTTTCGGCTCCTACGACGAAATAAACAATTTTCATTTATTCATTCATTCATTCAGTACAGTGAAATTTTTCCTGCACAGGAAGCTACCATTAGTATCTTTTTAAGAAAATTTTTGAACGCCCCATTAATAGGTATTTGATTTTTTTAGAAGTTTAAACCGGCTATCTGTGCGTGCTTATCTCAGATATTGTTGATTCTATTTGATGTTTAAAATCTATTTGTTGTTTAAAAAATATATATATTTGGAATTGATATAAACACAGTCCAAAATTGTTATCAACAATTCTGTGGAAGAATCAAATTCCGTGCATAGGATTCGTGGGAACAGCTGGTTCAACATATTTTAATTAATTGTACAGAACAACGTCTGCTGGGCCAGCTAGTTATTAATATAAATAAATAAATAAAAATTGGAAAACTCACACACGGCCGTCCGACCCCAAACTAAGCGGTAGTTTGTACTATAGTGATCAGACAACCGATAAACATATAAATATATATGAAATACATACATATGTATATAGATATTTACACCCAGACACACAGAACAAACATTCCTGCTTATCACAGTCAAGTTTGACCTGGGTGGGAATCGAACCCTGGGTGGGAATATATACGCGTATTTTCCCTACACATATTCTTGCGGTGCCCATAGAACACTTGGCGTAGTAAACACAACATAAAACTGGATCCTGTCACCCTTTTCTAACAAAACCCTCCGATATTTATGACAAGTACCAAGGTAGAGGGTACCACTTATCCCTTGAGGTACTCACTAAACCGTACTATGTTTACTCACGTTAACCTGAATATTAATATTATCATATCTTTACATACTTTAGTGAAATTAATATGTCTTGTATATAGGCTTAGCTGTCGTAATTGTGATATGAGGCATACTTAATTCAATCATAATTATTTTTACCGAATTTTAAAAAGGAGAGAGTGCTTAATTCGTGTGTTTTTTATATAACTAGTGGCTTTAACCCAATAGCTGTTCTTATACTGAAGAGGCGTAGAACATACTCCAGCACGCTGCAATGCAAATTGGCACGTTGCAATGCGTCCAATGCATTTGGTGGGTATTGGCCAAATTAAGTATCGTAAGTTTTTATGCTACTTGAAGACCATCTAAGACTTTTGACTATACAAATCGGGACAGTCGGCTTTACGTGCCCTCCAAAGCACTGAAACAATCACGAAATTGTCGCTACTACCGGTCACTTATCCTCCTGCTGACCGCGCTTGCTCTTGCTTAACTTTTTCGATGGCCTATTGAAATAAGCCGTCGGACTACGAACGCTTGTACTATACGAAAGCTGTTCAACCCTAGGCCCGCGGGCCATAACGTGGCCCGCGAACGGATTATAAAAAGCCCGCGCAAGTATGTTTTTAGAACTATTTTTATACGCAAGTCCTGAGAGTAATTAACTTCGAATTACTAGTGGCCCGCCGTAAATTTGTCATCCCTCAGTTTGGCCCGACTGACAAAAAGGTTGATCATCCTTGTACTATAGTAACATTATGGCTATACTAACGCTATCTTATTATAGGGTTGTGCTTATCATATCGATGTTCGTCCAACCTGTTTGCTGGAGCCCTTTCGTCACTCGCTGATTGGTAAAACAGCGTGTCAGTGCTTGTTGATTTTGTTACGACACCAATTGAGTTTGCGGCTTATCTCACTCGTAAGGCTATGTTTGTCGGTGATAAATAAACTTGGTGAGGTAATTTAGGTCTATTGCAGATTGAGTTGCTGATATTTTTGAGTAAAAAACTTCTTTAAATTTGCGGTAATTGAACCATGTCGAAATATATACGACATTATACTACTATTTATTGTTTTAGATATATATTTTTAAATACATATTTAAATAGATAATTACTCTCAGACACACAGAAAAATCATTATTGCTCATCTCAGAAAGTTTAACCTGGGTGGGAATCGACCCACGACCTTCGGAGTAACAGTCAGGTTCACTGACCACTAGACCAACCGGCCTGTCATAAAATAATAGTAAGTGGGCTTCTGCACCAATCCCCATTGGAGCAACATAGTGAAGTATGCTCTAAACCTCCTCATTGCGAGACCCGTACCGTGGCCATCAATGGGTTGGAGCCATTGGATAGGCTATTATAATTTAAGTACTTACTACGATTTTAAGAAGATGTGTGTAAAAATATACTTTTTCGTGGAATATAGGTATAATACCAGGAGCAGGTGCTTCCTCCCCACGCGAGTATTAATTAGTTCTAAGATAAGCTTATTGGAGCCCACCTACGCATAGTAGTAGTAGTAGTAGTAGGCTTCTCTAATTATTATTAGAAGTATTTTTGTATTCATCAAGGATGAATGAAAGTGTAAGGAGAATGAATATTGAATAATTCTCTAATCTCTCTTTATTCAGAAAATTCTTGTGCTACAAGAAATTCTTACACTAAAAACTGATATTATCATAATAGTTACAAAATATTCCCGCAGAACCCTTAAACATATTCGATAAACAAGATTTATCTATTTCTTTCACCGTCCAACAGAAGGATAATATAATGGTTAAATTTCACCGCAAAAAGGTAACAAAATATATCGATGATAATAAATTCCGGCCATCCCTAGTGGCTATTATTTTTATGAGGCAAAAGAGAAACACATCAGGGTACGTTTTGACCTGGAAGTAAAAAATAACAACAAACTGACGGTTGTAGTGAGGGGGTAAGGACGCGTGGGAAATTTCACATATAGTAACAGCAGTGAGAAAATAGTGTTTTCGAGGGGAAGCGCAATAATTTATGTGGTCGGGAATTGACGTATTAAAGGCTGAGTGTACGAAAATATTGACAGTTTGCATTCATTGTTATCATCGATTTGATGCCAAGATGTGTTAAGGGATTTCCTTCGCCGTATCTCGCTAATGAGGCAGGTTTTTATAAAGGAAGAAGGAAATAAATAGGCTTATACGCCAGAACGGCCCCCTAAGGGTCATGGAATACCTTTTATGGTGTGCAACTGTTTCGGGGTCAAGAGGTATTTTGGCTCAGTGATATTTTATTCGTATCTTGACTTAAAACTTGATGAAACGTGAAGCAGAAAGTGACAAGGTCAAACAATTAAAATGTTAGCACATACATGTCATCGTCTTACTTTCCCAACTTCATAACTTAAAACTTAGTATTCATCCATCCATCCATCCATCAGCCTTCTTACGTCCACTAAAGCTTACCAACACATAGCCCAATTTTTCGACACTCTGAAAAGTCCTGAGCCTTTTGAAACCGTCCACTATTTTCTTTAGATCGTCAGTCTGGTCGGAAGACGCCCTGCGCTACCTTCGATCATGACCTCAATACGAGAACTTTTCTTCCCCATCAGCTGTCAGTTCGAATAGGGCTAGCTCCTTACCACTTCGGCCCATTCAGTTCTTAGTATTTGAGAGAGATATTACTGTAAAGAAATAAATACAAAATATTTTTTACTAGAATGGGTTCAGGGAGTTGACCATATCATGGTAAATAATGTCTGACTACTGCAGATTAGAAATGAGAGAGTTGGCAGGCATCATACATGAACTATGTTGCTTTGTACCCCTTATGTACTTCCTATATGTGTTTCATCTTTATATATCTACGTATGTATGTGTGAGCCCTACATGTGGCCAACTAATAATCGAATTTTTAACACAGTACACCCTCCCCACAATTACATCATACATAATCGAAATAAAACCTTAAAAAATCCATTAAACGTCACGCAACATTCACATAAATAATGACTATTACGTACCATTAATCTGTCATTAACCTGTCTGGATTCCGTCATGTATTGCTTCTGTTACCTTCCGGTAATAAATGAAAAAACTTATTTTAAGATTGAAAATATTCTTCATTCCTACGTGAGATTATTTTATTGTAAAAAGTTGAAATAACAGACAACTTTCAGGTCATTAGACATTATCCTGCATTAAAAGTATTTTAAGTTTTTGTAAAAAAAATCTTAATTTATTTCTAAATCTTTATTCTATACCAACAAAAATACAACAATACAGAAGCAGCAAAAGTAGAAAAGCAGAAGTTCTGAGGCAGATTCCCGTCTAAGGCAGACAATAATACGAAATATATATATTTGTTGTCTGGACAAGGTTATATTTGTGTTAGTCATGCCACCTGTAATACAAGATTTTTTTGCCACGCAAGCGTTCGGGCTTCTGAGTTATTAAAACTTAATAGCAAGTTACACATCAACGTCAATACACGATCGTCACCACACATCAGCTGTTCGCGTGTCACCGCGACCTAAGCCCACGTAATAGGAAATAAAGAAAATTGTACGTCGCGTGTTTTTAAGTGAGTAACACGCGTGCTGTGATTAATTCCCAACGAAAGAGCCGCGGTTCGATGTGGGACGGCCCAATCGAACGAGAGACACACGGCTTGGTTGTTCCACGAGCATTACTCAAGTACGTAAATGGCCTTTTTTTTACTTTCTATAGATTAGTGCTTGACCACTATCCCACTTGATGTTAAGTGACGATGTGGTTTTAGATGATAAAGCGCACTAATATATTAATAGCCTATTCTCTCTTGACTGGAAGACACTTAAATTGTAAGCGAACGGTAACACTGACGCTGGTAACTTATTCCAGTCCTCCGCGGTACGTATGATGAAAGAGGACGCAAAGCACGACGTTCGTACTGGTGGAATGTCTACGACGAAGGGATGGATACTGGTTGTGCGTCGACTTGTTCCATGTTGGAACGGGGATAAAATGACTAAAAAATACCCGTAATGATATTAGTAACCAAATATTTATTTGTTACCAGATATCTCGATGCAAGTGGAGTAACACCACCTGGACATTTAATTTCATGTCATTTCCTACCCCTGTTGCCTTTGGTATTGCTTTTGCTGAGGGGGGGGCGATAATCATTTAGCATCAAGTGAACCGTGTCTTCCTTTACCTCTTTAAAGCAAAATACAAGGTTTATTAAAATATTCAGAAACACATGCTTTCATTATAGATATATAATACAAAGAAACACACAAAATGTTATTGTTGTATTTTTAACCAATGAGAAGTGTCCTTGTCTGGAGCCAATCCTGGACATAGTATCAGATTATGCTTGTCATAAAAATGCATTGTCATCTGGACTGAAAGTTCATGCAAAATTTCAGCTTCGTAGTGTAAAAGGAAGTGAGTCTAATTACGCTTGCAAGATTTGACCCGCAACAAACAAAGTATACTAACATACTAATAATATACAAACATACACTGCAAGTTAAATAAAAGCTTGTAACAAGAAACGTCTATCAGCGATCGACAGCTTATTTAACGTGCTCGTATACCCTATCGACAGTGTGTCACATATTGTAAACCCTATGCCCTTTTGTAGTCTGTAGCGGAATGCCTCACAAAGGTCAGCACGAACCAAACTCTTTTATTGTTCCGTCCGAATGGGGATTATGTAACTGCACGGACTAACTTTAGTTTTACTGCCTCTGTTTTGATTATAAACACATGTTATTCCGATAAACCGGCAAACAGTACATTTTCGGTGTGAATTGTTGAGTTGCGTGGTAGTTTAAACAAATGAGCTGCAGAGGAATATATTGTTTGGTTGTGAACTGCGGAAACTTATGTAAATAGTTTGGTTAATGTTCTTGTGACGTGAATAATACGTAATAAAACTATTCAGGAATTTTGTTCTCGTAGAGTTAAGACTAATAGAGAAAGACTGTTTTAGATGGCATTCCTCCGTCCCCCTTTCCTCCATCGAACAACCCGGCGTATGGTGGGTATCCATCCTTATGTCGTTAACATCCCATCGGTCCGAACGTCACGGTTCTCGACGTCTTTCTTTATCCGTACAGCAAAGGAATGGAATAACCTGCCTGCGTCGGTGTTCGCATAAGAGTCTTCAAAAGAAATATGAATAGGCTTATTAATTTACTGAATTAGTGTGCCCAATGGTTTAGACACTATCGGCACTTACCTCCAGATGGGATGTATGTGAAGCATTAGCTTATTCTAGGTAAAAAAGCAGCATACGAAGGCTGGCAGGCAGGCTGTAATAATATCTGACCTTTCATACAAAGCAAATATGTATGACGTTTTTAGCAGATTATCTCACTCTCTACAGAGAGTAAAAATAGATGTTATAATTCTAACGGAATCTTTTTACTAAACTCTATCGGGCAGTCACAAAACATAGAAATATCTCTTAAGTGTTTAACGGTACGGTACGGTTCCGACTGCGCCCTCTGGTGGTTGGCTTTATTACATTGATGGCGTGGCTCTCTCCTCATACTGTGGAGGCCTAGAGCATACTCCACCACGATGCTCCAAAGCGGAAGAGTTGAGATAGTAGGCAATCTAAGTGTCGGAAGATTTTTATGCAGCACGAAAGCCTCTGGTATTAATGATTGCTATGCAACGATACCAATTACGACCGATGTCATTACGTGCCTTCAGAAGCATTGAAGCGCTCATGAAATGATGGCGAGCGGTCACCCATCCTGCTACCGACCGCGCACGCTATTTCTCAATATTTCGATCGAGTCAGTCAAAACAAACCGCCGGGCTGAACGCTTTATATTTTACATGTATTTTTAATAATACATGTCCTACAACGTAACATCAATCGACTCTTAATTGTTTTGGTTTGTGACAGCGCAGCGCCTGCGGCCTCATAAACTTTGTTTGCTGTTCGTCTATTTACCAAGGGTCCACGTGCTTCAACCGAACGTTTGTGACAATGGCAATGGTTTCCCTAAATAAAACGCTATGTGGATTGTGCTAAGGTTCAAATTAATTTGTTTGAATAGCTACAGTAAACTAATTTGTCATTGCTGCCGACATTTCGTAAACAACCTAAATTAGAATTGCGTTACTGACGTATCGCTGCTTTCTGCCCGTTTATCATCATCAGGTGTTAAACTTTTTGTTATACATTTGTGATTGGGCTGGTGATGTGATTCAAATGCTCATAGAGTGGCTTGTGTCTATTGTAGGTGAGCGTCTAATTTACCAATGGAGTCAGAAGTGGAGACCACAGAAATTGGGTCACAAGATATGGGCTTCCGTAAAATTTCTAGAAGACACGCAAATCTGACGGTCCCGAGTTGTTATCGTTCGACGACAGTTTTTAACCATATCGAAAGACCATCAGGTGGCCTAAAAACTTTTGAAACTTGGGTTTTAAATAAATACTTCCACCAAATCGAATACTGGTACAGCATTGCGCCATACCAGCGTCCTCTAGGCTTCCTCATTGATAAGAAGAGACCCAAGCTCAATAGTATGAGATTCATACATGGAGGACAATAAATACCTACTGATAGTATATAATTGTTTATCTCTAACTCCAATTTTCCGCTGCAACCTGGATTTTCACTGTGAAAAGTCAATTCCAAAGCACTAAAAAAGGAAACCAATATTGTTCCCAACGAATAACAACAAAGAATGTCAAAACTTTGCGAACTAGAGATGTCGTTGGTGGTTTCGCACAACTTTTAATAAATTCTTCGCCTGCTTTCGACTTTTTATGAGTGTGAAGAATATAGAAATATAACAGAGGCACTTTGAAATGTATGGTGCGTGTTGCAGCGGGCAAATATAATATTGCAGTAGCTCCTCAGCTTGTGTTGAAATGATAGTAGGTTTGACCTTCAATGCGGTATTAAATATACCACGATTATTCTAATCTACTATTGCACGATGTAGTTGGTGTCGCAGTGAAGTGCAAAGGAGAAGAATAAAAGTATTTCTAAATAGGAGTTTTAAAAAACACTTTAAACTACTTCCTGCACGCGACTTCGCCTTCGTCATGTTTTAATAAAAAGTACCCTGTGTTATTTCACACTATAACATATAAAATTGCACGTTAAAAGTGCAAGAGTATTTTGGAATAAATGCTCTAACGATTTTTTTTGTTTCTCGTATTCCGCTGACACTGAGCACGCACCTTTCTTTGGCATCAGAACTCGTAGTTTGGTATAAAGAGAAATAAGTTCTCTTGTTCTCAACCTGCCATTCATATGTGGTATAAATTAGTAAGTTATAATGTGACAGAGGTACTTAAAGTTCTAGCAGTTTCTCTAAGTTTTTCTGTATCCTATTGTGTTTAGATATAAAGAAAATACATGAGTTAATGAACACGTTGTGACATCTGTACTGTATTCTGTTGGAATCTTGAGATATGTTTTGAAATTACTGTATATTTTACATCGTGTATAAAAGTTTGTTCATACGGTCATGAGCTTCACCGAGCACTAGTTGGCTTTTAAATAAAATTCAACCGAATGCATTTATGTATATCAATCGCTGTCTATACATAAAAGTCATATGGGAGACTTTAATAATTTAGTACTGTATAATAATATGAATAATTATTGGAGGTACGAACTCCCTAGATAGGAAAAGAACCCAAAACAAATATT
>DWJZ01006188.1:0-13270 GCA_018249125.1 Asbolis capucinus
GAGTTATGTGCGTTTTAAGCATTTAACTGTCACTCGCTATAACGGTGAAGGAAAACATCGTGAGGAAACCTGCATGCCGGGGAGTTTGCAAAACTCAAGAAGTGTGAAGTCTGCTAATCCGCACTTGGCCAGCGTGGTGGACTGTGGCCTGAAGCTTCTCATTCAGAGAAGATTCAGATTCATTATTGGATGGATGTATGTTTCTTTGTCAATGTTTCACGTAAAAATAATTTATCAGATATTAATGAAATTTAACACGGGCATAGAGCAAAGTGCGAAATAACATAAAGGCTACTTTTTTTCATACTACACTAACAACGCGAGTGAAACCGCGGGCTAAAACTAGTGATTTTGATATGTAAAATATGTTTAAAATGTTTTAATTTGTATGGGTTGAAATCTGGAAGTGTTTTAGGGCATTACCGTTGTCTTAGGGCAATATTATTATAGGACTGTAATGCTACACGAGAAATGTTCGTACAGAACATACAGTAATTTTATTGTGAAAGTCTTACAATATTATTTAAAGCAGTGCAATATTTAAATAAAATTATTTGAGATAGTAAGTTGTACATATTGACGAAGAGACAACAATAGTACAGAGGTATGGAAGTCAAGGGATTTTTGGGTCAAGGAATTGTTTATTATACCATAGTAACATACATTTTTAACTCCTTTAAGGAAAAATAGTTTTCGCTTCTGTTTCTGGCTTAAGTTATATTTAATGGGAGTTTTTGTCCGGTAATCTCTTCGAAGTTCATCCTACGTCTTTTGTGTTGAGGATATGTTAGAAAACTCACAGAGACAGCCAGGAAAAAATTGTAAACGTATTTGTTTATAGTACCTGAAATTCAACTGTAATTCCATAAAAAAATGAATTGTCCTTGACAGTACTTTGACATATGTCAAAGTACGTGTGTCAAGTGAAAGGTAATATGTGTAAATTAATTTTATAATTTACTGTATTTAGAAGGTGGTCGTTAGCTGAAGAATGCCACAAACCCAACTTCTGTCTCCTCCTGTGATACCCAGGTCTACGTGGGTTAAGTTAGTATACCACACCACCAAAATGAAAGCAAAAACTCTTTTGAAATATTCCTTTTTAGCTACAGGAGAATTCCAAAAATATCCCGGCCTTACCCCAGACAGCGTACAACTGATATACACACATACTGTATGTATTTTTAAACATGTTCTTATTTTCAGATATTTTGTACACACAGACATCGAACAAACATTCGTGTTCATCACAGAAAAGTAAATAAATAAGACAACTCACGCACGGCCATCTGACACCAAACTAAGTGTTTAACTAAGCGTTAGCTTGTACTATGGTGATTAGTTGGACAACTGACAAATATACATACATTTTTCGCTAATCACAGAAAAGTTTGTTCTGGGTGGAGATCGAACCCACGACCTCCAGCCCAACGGAGGTTCACTCACCACTAGACCAACGGGCCAGTTAAAATTTCCTGGGTGGAATCGACCAGAAATGTCGAACTATGAAAAAGGTGTTGGAACCTGTTCATCTTGTTATATATAAAATTTGTAAAACGATTCTTTCTATATGTCAACGTTGTAACCTTTGAACTGCGAACCTTTGACAACTTCGCTCGCATTCCCAAACAATTCAGTCGACGGGACACGTCAGTTTGATCGTTGTAGTATATCGGAACTCAAATTACAGAGTGGAATATTGTTATTGACTTTGTAGCTTTTATTGATGTTGGAATATTTCATTTCAGTTTGCAAAAATTAATATGTAATTCTATTGACTCAAATAACCTATCAGTAGCGCCACCTATGTGTTTTGTACTTGGCGCTTCACACCTGTTCAAACGTGTCTATAAATAGCCAAGTCAAGTCAGAAATACTCTTCTTGTTCGATTTCATCTATAAGGGCGATAGAAAGCCGACGTATTACTTCCCAAGGCTTTATTTAAAGTATAATACAAGCACATATACGAATCCTTAACTCTGCGTGTTTAATTTAACGCCCACAAAACCTGATTTCTAATCATTGAAAACGTAATTGATTGTAGCTAATTGTTTATTTCAAATAATTATCACGCAAAATATTTCATTTATTAATCCCACTTTCTACTAAAAGGTGTTATAAACGCGAAAATTGTTGAGGATGGATGGATGGATGTTACTCTTTTATGCAAAAACTACTGAACGGTTCTGAATGAAATTAAATAAATAGTTTTGGAGAGAGTGCGCGCAGGAGTTGCTTGAAATTATTCCTCCATCCCCCTTCCTCCATCGAACAACCCGGCGTACGGCGGTATCCATCCATCCTTATGTCGTTAACATCCCGCCTCTTCGGACGACACGGTTTTCCTCGTCGACTTGGCTGCGTCGGTTTTCCCGCCCACGTATGATGTCGAAGTCTTCAAAAGAAGAGTGAATAGGCATTTATTTAACACCGTCGCACTTACTATAAGATGGGATCGATGTCACGCATTAACTTATTCTACATAAAAAAGTATAAATTAAAATCTTTATACAAACTAAAGGTTCACCGCTAAGCCTTTTTCAACCAGCATTGGAGACACGTGACAATGTTCTAGGCTCAGTCATCAGAAGTTCTGTGCTCAAAATGCATATTGAATCTACATATTTCTAATTAATATTACATACTACTACTTACATATGATTCAGTTGCTAACGCTAAACCCAGTGCTCCAACAGTCAGTGTACGGGAGAGGATTACTACAGGGCAGTCTGATAGGACCGGTGTGGAGCGCTGCGATAATATGTGCGGTCGACAGCTGAACACAATCTCAATATATACGAAGAATGTATACTTTCAAGATATATCGTCTAAGTAGGGTCAATATATTGTAGGGAAATAGGAATTCATTGGCAGACCTGTTAGTCTAGTGGCCAGTAAAGCTTAGCCGTACCATTCTTTTCTCAAAGCGGTAAAGCCATTTTCGACTCCCCATAACAGCTTTGTTATGGATAATATTAGAAGTCTGATTTTTAGTAACCAAGCAGGTATTCTATTAACAAAGTATACTGCAAATTTTGTTTAATTTGAACATGTAGTTTAAGAAAATTTCTTAATTGTGTCACTCACTGACCGATCGTCAAAACTCCAAGGCACTTCTGGCAGACATTGAAACTTCAAACTTAGAATACAATTACTATTTTGTATATAAATTCGAGGAAAACAAATATTTTGCAATTTCGGTCCAATTTCCTAGATACACTAGCTGCATAAATAACTTTGTAATGCCATATAAACATATACGATTACAAAATTACATTTGCATCTACGAAAAAAAATTAGATACCATCAAAACATAACTGGTAAAAAAACCTAGTCTCGCAGCTCAGTTCTTCTACCGTAAAAAGTTGTGAGATCCATTGATTGAAATAATGCACCTGACAATCGCACTAAACGCACTAGGTCTACCAACCCGTTCTTGGCCACCTTGGCCAGTGAGAGGAGGCCGCAGGATAGGATTAGTTATGGATTACAATGATGATTATTTGTACTAAATCTTACTTAGATGACCACTAAGGGCCAATATACACCGGGCTGTGAACATTTCTACACGCAAAAAAATACGAATAATAATTTCTCCAATTTCCCAATACCCTGAGTAATCCTGGCTGTGTGTCACGAAGCCCGATAGGTCTCGCGGTCCGCAGTAGCTTAGAACTAAAGTCCTTCAGATAACTAAGTCTTCCAGAAAATCTGTAAAGGAATACTGTATTTTCTATACAGCTGTCTAATATAGTTAGTAGAGAAATTCGAGAATATTTTGTGTAACTGTAGGTATATAGGTTAATCGCAACTAAAATATTAGTAATGTAAAAATAAATTTCATAATAATGAAAGCATATCTGTCTCTTACGTTATCACGCCTTAACCGATTTCGATGCAACTTGGTATAGAGGTAGTTAAGGAAAACAGGCCTTTTTTCGTAAAAAAAGGTTTGAAGAGGTTGGAATAAGTAATGAAAGTACTTTAATATCGAATGTATAAGAATAAGTCTGTTTTAATGCACTAGATTGGGTTATGACGGTGGGGGTGAAAAAGGGAGGGTTATTATAAAGGGGGAGAAGAAGGGATGAAGACGGGAGGGTGTAAAACGTGGACGGAAAAAACTAGTAAGTGACATAAACTAAATAAATTTTAATTTTAAATTAAAGTATAAAAAAAAACTCTATAAAATTCTAACTGGTGTTATCCTAATGCAAATTATCAAATGAATATTTTCCTGGCACCTTAAATAAATCAAATGAGAGGATAAATCTCCATATCTATTTATAAAAAACTCTAATAATATCAGGAACAGGTACCCTCTGGCTCCCTCTCCACCGAGCCACATTAATGTGACGTAGAGGCACTCAGCAGAAACTACCGCTTTAAACATATATGAATAAAATCCCTATTTATATTCTAGCAGCTTTTGCCCGTATTTCCGTCTTTTATATGTATCTAAATTTTTCACCCTCGAATGAATCTATCTTTCCAGCGCAGGAAAGCTGATGTTAGCCGCATTGCTTACTATTTGTTTATTCTGTCTTAATAAATCGATTTTTTCTAGATTACTTTGAGTTCTGTAATATTCTATTACGTTTATATACTTTTCCGAAACCGTAGATTCAAGTGGCGTTCATAAGTGTTACGAAAGTACCTACATGAATAAATCTATTCAAAGTTTATTAAATTTCAAAATACAATTGTATTGATAACGGTTGAGTTCTCTAGTCTGGAGTCAATCCTAAACGTAGTATCAGGTCATGCTTATCATAAAAATGCATTGTCATCGGAACTAAGGCAGTATGCAAAATTTCAGGTCTGTATTGTAAGGAAGTGAGTCTAATTAAGCTTGCAAGATTTGACCTGTGACAACATATATATAAACATACTGAAAATGAAATGAAATGAAAATTGTTTACTTCGTCGTAGGAGCCAAAAGCTCACTTAACGAAAGTCACAATTTTACAATACAAAGTTCCTACATAAGTTATAAGTTTATTAAATTAATATTTAAAGAAATTCTTTGATAAATAGTAACATACTAATCTAATACAAACATACACTGAAACTTTTATAAAAGTTTGTAAAGAAAACTCAAATTATTTATTTTAGGTATTTTCAATACTGTTACGAATATGAACGTAAATATTTTGAATTCTGCTACGATACGCAAAGGTGTAAAAAAATTAGACTACAGTAAAAGAAAAGAAAATATTACGATTTTATGTAATCATAAAAAATCTATTGGAACAAATTCGTTTATTTGTCCTTTATAGACTCTGAAATGGTATGAGGTAGAAATTATATTGATGGGACAAGTGGTTGTTGAGTAGCAACACGCGGTATACCCCAGGTACAGGCATCAATAAAATCTATCTACTTATTTTCTTACGTTCACTTTATAAAGACACCCTGTATATAGGTAGGTTGTATAAAAAATACGCACCATTTGGTTACAAAATATTTCTTTTGCGTAAGGTGTAGCGAGTTTTTGTGGGGCTCGGTGTACTTATTATAGTACACTAGAAATAGCCCTTGCTTCGCTTCGGAAGGTTGTCCAGTGATTTTGGAGTTGCCATATTAACTTTAACTACTATCCCACGGGAACAGAGCAGTTTTCTGGGATAAAGAGTATCCTATCAGCAATGTACTTCCGAGTAAATAAGCTACAAACATGCTAAATTTCATTTAAATCCGTTGGTTTCAGAGTTGCCATACTAAATTTAACCTGTTATCCTGTGGGAACTAAGCTATTTCCCGGGTTAAAATATATCCTATAACCATTCACGGTTTTTCAAATACGAATATGTCAAGTTTCATCTAAATCTGTCAAGTGCCTTTTACGTGAAGCTCGAACAGACAGAACAAAAAAAAATGTTTTGGTCTCCTTATAGATAACAATGCCTGCACCAAAATTTAAAAAAAATACTTAATGTATACGAGCCTGTTAGTTTTACCATTAGTATATAGACCATAGATATTAAAAGTAGCTATCCAACTAATATTATAAATGTGAAAGTTTGTAAGGATGGATATTTGTCACTCCGTCACGCAGAAACTACTGAACCGATCTGGATGAAATTTGGAACAGGGATAGATTATAGTCTGGAATAACGTGTAGACTCCTTTTTATCAACCTACCACGCGAGTGATGCCGTGGGTGAAAACTAGTATGAAATAAATTGAGTTAATAGATATTTCAAGTAACATTCGTGTCACTGGGGGGTCAGCTCTGCCCTGGTCGTATGAAGGTTGCCAGGCGCCTCCTGGTGCTGGCAAGTGACACTCCTTAATTAATGTCTGCGAAATCCCCGCATCCAATATACGAGGGCATGACGAAAATTATAATTTGTTGTTTCAGCTAATATTTTAGTTCTGAACTAAATAGTTAATTTAGTGAAAAATTGTTTGAATTAACGTTAAAGGTTGAACAACCCGTTTTTCTTGTTTTAAGTAAGCGAGCGTACAGGTCCCCTGATGGTAAGTGGTCAGCACCACCCATGGACGTTAAAAACACCAGACTGGGTGTCAAGTGTAACAAATACTAGCTGACCCGGCAAACGTTGTCCTGCTTCATTGATTAGAATGTTTTCAACCAGCTGTGCCCACGAATTCTATGCATGGAACTTGTTTCTTCGATGAGCTACATAATGTTTAATAATGTTCGACATTACGAACTGTTTATTGTTTTATTTTTATACATTTGTTACATTTTATTCTTTCCCAGAAGATAACATTATCTAAAAACACAAAAATCATTCAAATTGGTTCAGCGGTTCTTGAGTGGTGTAACTAACACGACTTTCTTTTACGTATACTATGTATGTATGTACATATGTATATAGATATTTTGATACTAGCTGTGCCGTGACTTTGTCCGCGTGGAATTTAACAAAAAAAATTGTTCAGTTCTCAGATTTTACGAAAACTAATATTTTATAATCTATATATATAAAATCCATTCAATGGTTTGCTTGTGAGTTCGTTTGTTTATCCTTTATATACTCGGAAATGGTATAAGAACTCTTGTCTTTAGCAACTTTGTTTAGAATTAGCTGAAAAAGTTTTAGATACCAAAACTACTTCTAAAATAAAAGTATCCGTACCACCTAAAATTGCTCCAAGCGGACATAGTCGCGGGAAAATACTAGCGATATATATATATATATATAAATGGTCCCACACTGGTCCGTACTGCTGTTCGCGAATACCGGAATATCCCATCGAGAAGAAAGTTGTCAATAAATTCGTAACGTAACCTATGTACAGTGAACACAGCTTTACTAAGGTCACTAGGTCACTAGAGAGTCCCAGGTTCAATATCCGACGATGCACTTTGAATTAGAGGATTTAAATTATCCGTTCGGTAAACTAATGTTGAAGTAACCAGTAGTGACTTTACGAATTCCCTGGTTCGATTCCCGAAAAGGCACAGAGTTGTGTATAAATAAAACTAGGACTCTTAACAGAACCCTACCCAGAATGACAAACCAACCTCTCAAAAAACGTGCAGAGGAGTTTCTTTCGCCGTTTATTCTCCTCTTTATTACGGCACCGGAAACGGTGGTAGATTCCAGAAAATTGGCATTAAAAAGTATATTGAAAATACCTACATGAAATAAATATTTATGATTTTGACTTTAACCAGCCGTAAAAGCCTGTCCCTGGAATCAAACTCGGAGCTCTTTGGCAAGAAGGTTACTGCAATCAGAGGCAAATAGGTTATAAAGACGTTTTGTCCAGAATAAATATAAATATCTTTGGACAACTCCCACACGGCCATCTGACCCCAAACTAAACATTAGCTTGTATTATCGTGATCAAACCACTGATAAACATACATATATACTTTTAAATACACACTTATATTTACACCCAGGCACATAAAAAACATTCTTGCTCATCATAGAAAAGTTTGACCTGGGTGGGAATCGAACCCACGACCTTGGGTGTAGCAGTCAGGTTCACTAACCACTAGACTAACCGGCCTATCACCTTGGTACCAATATGTACCAAGTATAGGTGTACGAAGTAATATTTGGAATGTTTAAATATAACATGAGCCACATTTTATTATTCAAAACACATTCTAGCATAAAATATACTTTCTTTCAAAATTGAACCTATACATTGGACTTTTAAGATATTTTTAGACTAACATATTTATAGACAAGATCTCAATCTAATTCACAATTAATCTTAGAGCTGTTTTTGAACTGAAATACAAGTAATTAAAAGAAAAAAATAAAAATTAGGGGCCTACATCCTTTGAAGTCCGGTCGGGCCTTTGAATAAATATCTGTACCAGCCTAAATTAATTTGTAAGCCCCATTTTTTAAATAATTTAATGCTTAAGCGATTTTTTTAGAGTTGAATTAATTTTTTACATCACTTTATTAAGGAATTATCAACATTTTAAATTTTCAAATACCCAACTAACGCGTGGGCACACAAATACTCATATATTTTCATAAAATTTTGTGTATTAACTAGAAAGACCTAAAAGTATTGTATATAGGTATGTATTCTAATATGTATATATTACATTTTTAACACCAATTTTAACGACTACGAGTCGAATTGACCGTCCTCTCTCAAACACTAAGAGTAGTACGTAACGGCCCTTCTGTACATATCTCATCCATCGTAGACAATTACATGGCCGTATACCGACTCCGCCTACACGCCGCATGTCAGATGAACCTGCAGGATGACGATATG
This sequence comes from Asbolis capucinus, assembly GCA_018249125.1. Lineage (NCBI taxonomy): Eukaryota > Metazoa > Arthropoda > Insecta > Lepidoptera > Hesperiidae > Asbolis > Asbolis capucinus. Next base: position 8,726 of record DWJZ01006188.1, read on the forward strand.
AATCGCTATTGGACATCGTATTGGTAGTTTTTACGTAACACACTGCTACGGAATGTTGTTCGTGGTTTTTGATTTGTTGCATTGTAGGAATTATTAAGACAGTTGAAGATACTACAGGGGAAATGCACACGGTAAGTTTATTGGTTCAACTAATAGGCACTACAATTTAAAGTTTAAAGTAGGTATAAAGCTGTATTATTGAACATTTCTGTAATATGTTTCGTTACTAAACAAAAGTGGAAATCGAAGCTACATTTTCGAAATTTAAGTTATGTCAAATACATGTACATATCGACGACGGAAAACAGGGCGAAAATCTTATGGGTTACGGAGTCATGGAGTCACGCCCTTATTGCAGATACGCCCTTTTTCGGTCGTGTAAATTCACACTGGTTTTTGATGCTCGTGGATGTGTTAATGTAATGGTTGCGGTGACAACTTATTATAAGGTCTGATTATAATATAAACAAGATTTATTAAAATTATTTAAAAACACAAGCTTTAATTATAGAACCCTAATATGAAGAAACAAATAAAATTTTATAACTAGTGTTAACCGTTGAACAGTATCTTTGCCTGGAGCTAATCTTGAACGTATCAGGTCATGCTTATCATAATAATGCATAGTCATTAGGATGAAAACTTTATGCAAAATTTACGCGCCGTAATGTAAGAGGAAGTGGGTTGAATTAAGCTTGCAAGATGTGACCCGTAATGAACAAGTATACTAACATACTAATATACAAACATACACTGCAAGTTAAATAAAAGCTTCTAATAAGAAAAGCATTCGAAACAGAAAAATGTGATAAATTTGAATAAACTTTGTGAATTATTCTTAAATATATAAGGAATTAAAAATGTAATTTTTTTTGGTTAAATGTCCTAAGCTCACTAAAGAGATTAAAATACGGATTTAAATTAATAAAAATACGAAAATGCCCACAAACTTGTTTATTTTTCATATGTCTTGACATTTCTGATTGTAACAATTCAATAACATAAAAATAAGTTATCATTAAGGTCCAACAAAATAGGTTTAATATTTTTAAAATTTTATTAGAAGTATCAAAATCCAGTTTGTCTAACGTCTCTGATGTAGAAACTCAATATGTTACCAAAGTTAATTACATCTTCATCTTTATTAAACAGACTAAATCTTCTCTTTTTCTCCTCTCCATTAGTGATCCTCTTTTCCAATCTTCTTCTGTAAAACGTCCTGGAACTTGAGACTGAATCCTTTTTCTGTCAGCAGTTACGCCAAACGCTAGTTCAAAATGGGAATGACACTTACTGCGGAAAAATAAACGTCACTTTTTTCTGCCCGTTCACGTTAACAAGACAAGGGATTTGTCTAGGAGGCCTGAAAATTTAGTTGAGCGACATGCCATGCCATGCTAATGTCCATGAATGGTGATGTTGAACTATCATCAGACGACCAGTCGTTTGCCTGCTGACACCATAAAAAAGAAATGCATTAGAAAAAGAACATTAAAACTTAGAAATAAAATATATTTTAAAATTATGAATTTATTTTCCGTCTGCACACAGTGGTAGGTACCACGAATCTAATCGTATACGTCATGCTCCACGGGTCGTTAGGACCGACAGCATCGGCAGTTCTATCCATCAATAAAACTATAAAATCGAACCCTTCCCCGCCGTTTCTGCTAATTGACATCGTCAAATCGTCCCGACAATAATAAACCATGCAGCCCTCTTTGTATATCTATCTTTGGTGAGGAGAGATATAACATTTGGGATCCTTTGTGTTTCATCCAACTAATTAGGCATAGGTTCCAACAAAAACATGTGTACAGCCCGTTTTTCTCATCTTCATAGCATCTATAAGCACACCAGTGGACGTGGAGCGTCTCTAGACAATTGCGTGTTTTGCGTGCTGCTATCATTCACGCCAATCACGAATTCGACAATATATAGGAATGACGTTTGTTGCGATAAAACAGACGCCATTTTTATCTGCACCAAACATCGTTCCATACATTTTTGAACTAGCGTTTGGCGTGAATAATAACAGAAAAGGCATTTCTCTCAAGGCTAAGAACAAGGTATTGTGTATTAATAAATATTTCAGGACAACTCACACACGGCCATCTGATCCCAAACTAAGCGTCAGCTTATACTGTATACTAACATATATTTAATAAATACATACTTCAATAGATATTTTTATCGCACCCAGATGCAGAACTAACACTTCTGTTCATCAGGGTAAAGTTTTTACTGGGCGGCCTGGCTGTCAGGTTCACTAACCACCAGACCAACGGGTCAGTCATAAGGGCACACTATATTCAGGTGACATTAACATCTTGGCTAACGAGCCAACAAATTGTCTAAATAACGATTTAGACAATTTGTTTCCGAATATTTATACATACAAAACATTCTAATCAGCATTTGTATAATAGAGTAAATTCCATATTTAGTAAAGCCTTCAAAAAATTATTTACGATTGCAAACCCTGGCTGGCTAAACCATATGAAATTTATGAAAATAATATATGTACTACGGAAATATATATCATAAACTACAGAACGCATTTCAATGAAATTTGGGACAGAGATAGATTATACTTTGGTATAACACACAGGCTCCTTTTTATCAACATACCAAGCGAGATAGCCGCAGGTGGACGCTAGGACTAAGAATATAAAAAAAGTATTTTTTTGACAACTGACAATAGTACTGTATTCAAAAAATCAAAATAACTTTTTTTTAATCTTGTCTTTGTAAAGTAATCTGTGACTGTACTAAGATTACCCGGATTTCAGGATGGACGGCGGATAGCTGGTAGACCAACTAATGGTAGTGGGTCATTAATGGGTTAAAGCCACAACTTTCTAATTACGACCAATATTCAGGCAGTGTACACGGCGTATGCAAGTTGTAGTAGCGACCGCGGTATGTTGGCGCACACCAATTAATTCCTATTCACATTAATTAATATTTTATCGTTGTTTAATTAGCACTACTCCGTCAATATGACGCTTTGGTCGCATTAATGCGAGTTTAAGCGAGACATTAATGTCAAGGTGAATTTCTGTTTACCCTCAACTAGCCGAAATGTAGTCGACGAATTCTAATGTCAATATTGTTAAATATCTTCGCGTTTGTTTGTCTGTTAGCGATAAACTCAGATACTATCTGATTTTTGTATAGTTTTTAATACTGTATGAATTGTAAGTAAGGTTTTTTTGTATTATTCGGTAAGGTTTTCTATTAACTGTCTAAAATATGACGGTAGTTAGAAACTTCTGAAAATGTATGCCGTTTATGTGCATCTGAGTGTACGCTGTTTAAGTAAATAAATATAAATATCTCAGGACAACTAACACGGGCATATGATCCCAAACTAAGTATTAGCTTGTACTATGGTGATCCGACAAATGATAGACATATGTACATATTTTTAAATACATATATAGATATGTACTAGAAATTGCACTCGCTTCGTTTCGGAAGAATAGTTGTCCACTGGTTTCAGCGTTGCCATACTAATTTTACCCTAATATCCCACGGGAACAAAGCAGTTTTTGGGATAAAAGGTATCCTATGACCATTGAATAAATAATAAATAAATATCTTTGGACAACTCACACACGGCCATCTGACCCTAAACTAAGCGTTAGCTTGTGCTATGGTGAGCAGAAAGCTGATAAACATACATATATACTTTTAAATATATACTTATTAAATATTTACACCCAGACACACAACAAACATTCCTGTTCTTAACAGAAAAGTTTGACATGGGTTGGAATCGAAACCAACGACCTTCAGTGTAGCAGTCAGGTTCACTAACCACTAACCAACCTGCATTAGGGCAGCATGGTGGAGCTCTAGGTCTTCTCAGATGGGTTCCATGCTCACTACTGGGCTACTAATGGACTGAAAGGCCACTAGCCCGTTCATTAACACGTTGCTTTATTGTTGGGGTCGTCGCCGTGAGACAGTGAAAGCAAAGATAGTAATTTTGAACATGTTATTCTCACGATAGGCCATGTGATACGTTCTAAAGTTAATAGTTAACATCTGTCTAATGACTGTTTCCGGAAGGTAAGTAAAGTTAAGCTAAGTAAGGCGTACAGTTAGTGTGACATCGTAAACATCGCCATTTTCCATCACTTGAGATTGATTAACATTACCTTATTCTACGTAAACAAGGTGAAGTTTTTAAGTCTATACTTGGTGAATATTCAATACACGAAATATCTACATATGTATATACGAATTTCATTTAAGTCTAAATAGATCCATATACTAGTGTCCGGCCACGACTTAGCCTGCTTGGTATGCTGATAAAAAGTTGCCTACGTCTTCCATATCTAAATATAGTATATAAAACTCAAAGGTGACTGACTGACTGACATAGTGATCTGTCAGCGCACAGCCCAAACCACTGGTGGAATCAGGCTGAAATTTGGCATGCAGTTAGATGCTATGACGTAGGCATCTGCTAAGAAAGGATTTTGATAAATTCTACCCCAAAGGGGATAAAATAGGGGATGAAAGTTTGTATGAAAC
>DWJZ01006189.1:0-13270 GCA_018249125.1 Asbolis capucinus
GGTGTAGTAGTCAGGTTCACTAACCACTACACCAACCGGCCTGTCGGTTAAGTTATAAAACAAAAAGAAAAAAAAAACTAAATTCTCTCGTCCCTCTTAAGGTAGTATCTGCCGCGCGGGAGACCTAAGTCTGGCTGCGCTTGCGCTCGATCTGCTGCGGCGCTGGGTGCTGCCGGGATGGAACGAACGACGCACACGGGCGTGCCTGAGGTAGGTTTATATATCAAGGGAAGAACAATTTATAAAATAAATGGAATTTATGAAGACGTAATTAAACTCAACTTCTTGTTTCTCTCAAAACTTGTCTCGCAATTATTAATGCAGGAGTTTCAAATCTCTTATAACCCGCGGCACAGTTACAAGTTTAGTATTTTGTTACGGCGCCCTGCCCTAGCTAGCTATTTAAAAAGACATAATCGAATGAATTTGGTACCTTAATAGAAGGTAGGCTAGGGAGATCGGAACAAAAACTAAAACATCCACAATATGAAATGGATTTTTTATTACAGAAGAACTAAAATAGAAAATAAGCAAGACGTAAAGAAAACAAAAATAAAAATACCCGCGCTATTTGTGGTTTCGGATAATCATAGAAGATTGACTCACGGCGCCCCTCTTTACTCTCTACGGTACTTTACTCTTTACTCTCTTTGGGATTTTTATTATTAGCATAACCTAATACTACGTCATAAATAAAAGTACTATAAAAAGTAGATGTATAGAACGTAATAAACGCTACAATTATTCGCTAATTATTTAATTAATCGCATAATTTTGTGGATGTTTTAAAACCAATCACGTGTTTTAACTCTAGAAAAACAAAATGGCGACATCGTTTCAAATTCAAAGATTTTTTATAACACTATTCAGTGTCCTTTGAAGTTCGCATTCAGCTGATTAAAGCCAAACATTTGTACAATTTCCAATCTCATCTGGTTCTATTTTTGTGACGAAAAAAGATTGAAAGAAATTAATGAACATTCCATTTTAATTTCTCTTTCAATCTTTTTGAAAGCAAATTTCAGAAAACGATTTTATAAAGCTGGCTTCCTACTGCGACGGTCAATGCTATTTCCGGACCTTTCTACACTTGGCGCTATTAGATAATATCACGTGGCATCATGCTAGATCGGGGATAGCAAACCTTTATGTCTCAACATGCCATGTTTTCTAAAGAAATATTTAATAAGAACGTGCTATCAAGTCATTTTGACTTTGTATAATCGCACTTACACACACGTTAACACACACATTAACAGTTTTTTTTTCATATTACTTGTGATTACTGATGACGTGCCCAAAATATTGTGCCATCAGTGGCACGCCTGATGTAGGTTCACCATCCCTTTGCTAGGTATATCCGATAATATTTCACTTCCAGTGGTTATCTAGTCACATTAATTCCCGTATTCATGAACAATACTTTCGTAAATAGAAAGTCATTACTAAGCAAAATGAATTCTTTTGCTGTATATATTGTTTCGTGAGCCAACCGATTCACAAACAATATCGAGACTTATTTTGCTAATGGATTCATATTCTTTACAGTCTTGTGATTGCTGAATTTTTACGACGCTCAATTGTTTAAAAAGCAAAGGGAATTGAGAAAGATATATTTTCTATTTGTATTTGACGGATCACTATGCGTTCCGATAAAATACTTCGGTAGCTACTTTATACTTTATTTTTCAATATTGGTTGGTTTCAATCCATAAATGGCCCACTAGGCCTCTTCTCATTAAAGAGGAGTATTAGGGCATAGTTCACCACGCTCCGCTAATGCACATAGGTGGAGGGGTTACTAGCCAAACTTTGTCGAGAGTTTTTATGCCTCTCGAAGGCCTGGGAAATGGCTTATCGATTTCTATCTTATGATAACAACCGAGACCTTGCTTTACTTGCTTTGGGTGACCATTCTTTGGGTGACTTGCTTTGGGTGACCACCCTATCTCTGACCGGGTCCGCTATCGCTTAACTTTATGCCACTAGCAGTCACCCATCCTCGTACCGATCGCGCAAACTGTTGTTCATCTTTTTCGATCGCGTACAATCGAAGCAAGGTATCGGTGTCGAACGCTTCCGTGCTTACAGCAAGGGTAACATAAGTTTAATGAGGTACCTATACCTTCTGTGACATCCTGTGCCACGTCTACTAATTGTAACAGAGTTCCCACTTGAGCCCAAGTATGGTTCGCTTGGTTAGTATCTCATGAGTATTCTCTCCCTTAACAAGATGGTGGCCAGACGTCGCAGCAGAACGTCGTAACCTATAACTGTCCCACTACTGGGCTCGGTTCTTCACTCGCAATGGGAACAGGCCATATTGCACCACACTTCAGGCTGTGTAATGTCCTGAATAACTGTTCAATTTAATACCTACGGTGAATTTTCTTTAGCGCACATCCCGATGCGAAACCAGGTTCTACCAATACCACCTGGATTCCTGGCGTTCGTTTACAGTACGATTTTCACGGAATTTTCTGCCTGGAACGAATCCCCTGCATCGTTGTTCCCTGATAACTATGACATGAGGACCTTCAAGAAGCGAGTCCATCATTTCTTGGCCGGCAACGCATTGGTGATGTCCCTGGCGTTCCTAATGTCCATGGGCGGCGGTGATCGCACCATCAGGTGACCCGTCTGCTTTTAGAAAAAACACACACCCACCTTTGACAACCCTCAGGAATGCAGATTTCCTCACGATATTTTCCTTCACCGTAGCAAGTGATAATCGACTCCTGACCGCACATAACTTTGAAAATTAGAGGTGCATGCCACAGGAGTCTATTACCTCCCGTTCGAGAGACCAATGTTCAAAGCACTAGGCCTGCCACTACTATAGATTCAATAACTGAAGCAATTTGTGTAAAAACAATATATCTTTCTGATGTACACTGAAAGAAGGGGCTCGAAATGAAAGGTACATTTTGTTGACATTTGCAAACATATTTTGATAGATATGTAAAATACGTACTTGTTTTCTTATTTCGCCTTGTTTATTCTTATTCAAAAGATAATTTGATAAAATCTACTTTTGGAAACTTCACGAGGGAAATTGTTTTTCCAGAACATTGAAAAATTCGAATCTTATTCAAAGTTCCCATTTATGAAAATTCCATTTGTTCTGAATTTATGTTTTGGATATAAATTGGATAAAATAATAATTCAATACCATATTCGTTCTACCTTAATAAATTTGAAAATGTAATGCCCATTGCTATGTTTCAAAATTCTCTATATCTATATTAAAAATGCATATAAAAATATATAATGTTTTTATGACTTTATACGTTCTAGCTTTGCTCGGTAAATCAGTAGTAGAACAGCCAATGAAATGCAGACGACTTTCTTTCCAAAAACAATACAAGATTTTTTGACCCAAAAAATTCCTAACTTAAAATTTTCGTACTAATTGTTACTGCGTTTTTCTATGACCGGATTACAAATATTTGTAGGTAATAATACCAGAATTTCCCGTAGTAATATCAGATACGGGTCAGCTGCATCTCAACTTATATTGGACACCCTAAATAACTGTATTGAATTGTAGATGATAAGGAATCGTATGAGACTCAAATTGAATTTCCACGCGTTTACTTTAATTGATCCGTGCTTTTGGCAATATTGGCGGCTCAACGATTGGGTTTGATTGTATCTTAATTTAATCAGTCGTTTGCGAATTTGGACTTATAGGGCTCAACGCATACAAAACGACGTAATCATGTACGTAACATTTACTTGTTATGTTTCTTGTGGGCTCCCTAACATACAGCCCATAAACAGGCAAATAAGCTACCTGAACAGGGGTGAAGATGGGTGCAAGGGGGAGCTGGCAGTCCCTCCCCATTTCTGTTTCTTGTGCGTTCCCTAAATCATGCAGCCTATAAACAGGCAAATAAGCTACCTGAACAGGGATGAAGATGGGTGCAAGGGGGAGCTGGCAGTCCCTCCCCATTTCGAAATCAGATGTGTCTATAAAAAAGTACATATTTTCTTAGATAATATTTATCCTCTCCCTGGATCCTTTTAGCCAATCTGGTTCAGAAACTGAGTACGCCCATGCACCTGTGTGGTCACTTCGCGCATCAGAAACACGAAATAACTAACGCTAAATTCAGAAACAAATTCAACAACTAAATTCTGTAATGATGTACCTAATATTATTTATGGATTGTGGTTAGCAAATATGACGATTAATTAAAATAGAGGTTATGTTATTTTCATGCTATTTACCGATAATTGCGTATCATTTATAAAAAGTACCCAAAACATTTAAGGCTGCAATGATTTTACCGCGGAAACACCAAATTGATTTGTAATTCGAAATAATTTAAATGTGGTTGTTTTGTTATTCGCAACTTCTTGAAAAAGCCAATCGGCGCTAATCTGTAAAATTTTAGTGAAATTGGCATTTATGCACAATAGCATACCACATTTGGGTAATTTTCAGAATAATTAACATGAAAATCTATTCACCTACAATTGCTATAGATCACAACCATATATGACTGTGTTACTTACAGATGCAGTTTTCTGCTGGATAAGGAATCGGACAAGTGAATCTTTCTAGTAATCCTGTCGTCCAAGCAAAGATATCATCGCAGTATGCCGCAGCAACGTTTGAAGTGTGTTACGGTCTGTTGAATTGTGCCACAACCATGCTAAAGATAATAAAAAGAATTCTATAACACATAATATCTTTAGAGACTTGATTTTTTTACCATTAACTCAGTCATTTCAAAGCAATCTTAAAACCTCGTAGGTAAGGTATAGGACTGAATAAACTCTTCAAGTCGATTTCGTGGTCTACACAAATCATAGGTTATTAAAAAATGCTCTAAGAAACTACACAATATTGCAAACAAGAACATCCTACGAGGTTACTAATTTAAAAGGTTATGCCAAAGTACTTTGCGCATGACTTCCCAACACAAAAAACTCTGAAATAGTGTTTTTCTCTGTCGTTTTGCATATGCATGCGCGTTAATTAACACTGTCTTGATCTATACAATTAATATAATTGTAACAATAGTAGTTTCTATACATTAAAATCTAAAAAAATACAAGTAACGGATGTTAAAAATATGTTTTTTGAAATACACGTCTGTTTGATGCTCGGTAACATACAGACCAAGATTTATATTGAACGTCTGAATATCTGATGTAGAACTCTAGCAGCCTAGCTAAATCTAGCTCTCTTGAGCTCTTGTTATAAATATAACGCCTTAGAGAAAGTTGTTAAACTTGATGAGTACTTTCTGATGGCATTAGAAAATAGGCTGTATTATCCCGGAAAATAAACTAATTTTTTCCTGGTAACTTTGATTTTCGAGCGAAGCGAGAGTTCTAGTTTATAATATCTTCTCAGTGTGCGCAGTTCCTTGTTATGTGCTGGGCAGGGTTGTCGAATCTTGATTTACATTTAAACATGCTCTTGACCATCAGAATATTTGAATATCGTGTATAAATAATCGTATCGTGCTCGGTTTGCGAGCAGCTGTTTCATATTGATTGATAGTCGAGTATTGAAGTTTTTGCATGTTGAAGATCCATTCAGGAACGAATATTAAAATAACTAAGTTCTTTGTATAACCTCTGCAGTGCTACGCCATAAAAATTCAAACTGGTCTACTACGATTTGAATTTATATTTCATTTTGGATTAAAATTGGCTTTTGTCTCAAACTTGATTTTAAAAATGTTTTCCTCTCAGTTCGTTTTTTTTTAAAGTAAGCTTTATTAAGTTGGCACAGATCTTGGTTTCGATTTTAATAGTGCTGGCAATGTAGCGGGGGTCTAATCAACATTGAATTTGTGAAATATAAAAGTATATGAAAGATTGGCTAGAAGAAACCGAAAACAAATAATAAACATACATATATTCAAGATGGAATGGATTCGAGATGTAAACAGCTTATACCTCTCGAATCTAAACCAGGGTTTTGCGTGTGGTAAATTTTGATAAATAACGGATAAGCTCAGGTCCCTATTGGTGACGGTATCTGATCATCAGTCAGATAAGGAAATTCAGGTATAATCAGATATACTTAATAAACTCCATGATATCTAAACCAACCAACTCTTTTGTACTGTCTTTAATTCATTAATAGCTTAGTACTGAGTCGTTAGGTACTTATAACTGAGGAGTAACGGCCTCATAACTGAGGAACCTAGAGCATGTTCCTTGAATTGAAGATTGAAGGTATTAATGGCCAAAAGCTGTATCGGAGTATTTCAAGTCACTCGAAGATCTCTGACAATTTGCGCCTACTACCTGTTGATAACAACCAGGAACTCATGAAAAGGAGCAGGTGGACTGTCAAGAAGAAGTTAGCAAGTATCAGTAAGATGAGCACAGTCCAAGGAGTGTCGTCCAGCAAATGACGTCCTAAGACCGATCAACGAATGAAGGTACATTTTGAGAGTAAGCTGGTGAAATACCGATTGTCATTCGCGTCCTCCTCTCTCTCTTCTACACTTAACTACACTAATATTATAAAGAGCAAAGATTTGATTGTTTGTTTGTTTGAATTGAATAGACTCCGAAACTACTGGACTGATTTAAAAAAAAATTGATATAGGAATAGATTATAGTCTGACTTAACATATGACGAAGCCGCGGGCGGAACTTAGTAAAATACTAAAATACACACAATAGAATTCTTAATTCGCACCACAAAACTACACTCACGTGGATATTTTAGGAATGTGGTGTTAGTAAAGTGCGGTGTGATCGCTGATATTGATACCGATGAGACAACCTTCGAGATTAGATTTTAGCGGAAATCTGTACAGAGCTGCAATCTCTATTTGCAGTACAGTCGGCATCTAAAGTGGGTTATCAAAGTTATTTGAATAGATGGTTTAGGAACACATATGTATATTATATTATCAAAGTTACATAGCTAATAGTGGAGTGTATTCGAGAATTATATATGTAACTATAAACTGTTTCATATAAAAAAATTAAAAAACTGTCACGCTGCATATATTTTGAACTAATCAGCTATAATTGTATGATGTTTTTCATACGTGTTTACGCTTCCTTTAAGCCTATTTCAAAGTAGAGATCATTAGATAGTATTCGTTAAGATATCTCGGCGTTAGGATGGCCATAATCTTCCAACTATTGAGATTCTAATCACTTTATTTCATTCAGTCCAACGTTCTGAAGTATTTTGTAGGCATAGTAGGCTTGTAAGCTTCGTCGGACGGTCTATAAAGAAGAAATAGGAGATCAGGAAAATATTACTATCTCAATATGACTAGTTTGGATGTTTGTAATACTTTCATGCGCTATTAATATACGGGAAAATAAACAAAACATGCCGAGAATTAGGAAAAAGGAGGTTTTACTTAGGTTGCTTTTCACCCGGAGATAATTTAAAAGCATTATTTTGTAACACTATTCTTTAAAACCACAGACTTAAGTTCGAAATTTACAAAATGAACGATCCCAATTATAGTTTAATTAATATTGATCAAGACTTTTCGCAGTTGTTAGCGCCTCTATTTTTGACGTTCTTGCCTCAATCGTGAACATTATTGTGTTATATTTTTGTGCTGACTGTACAGTCGAACCAATTTGTATTTTGTGAAGTATACGACAGCAGCACATGGAACGAGTTAGTAATACTTTGTGCAAATGAAACTGAGGCTTGGAAACTAACCAAAACCTACAACGTATACTAGTCGTATGTTCTGGATTCGAACATAAGAGCAAAAAGTACTTTTTACTCGACTGCGCCAGAAGAGTTATGTGTTTCAAGGAATTCTTTGTTTGAGATGAAATTAATTTGACTTTAATTTCGATGACTAAGCATGTTTGTTTATAACAAAAGAAAAACTATAGCTTTTTTTGCGACTTCGTTGGCATCGAACAACCCGGCGTACGGCCGGTATCCATACTTATATTGTGAACATTCCGCAAGGTCGAACGATGCGGTTTTCTTCGTCGTTTATTATGCGTACTGCTAAAGATTGGAATAACTTGTCTGTGTCAGTGTTCCCGCGCAAGAAAAGAGTGAAGAGGCATTTACTAAGTTAGTGCGCCCAACATCTTAGACATCATCACCACTTTCCATCAGGTGGGATCGATGTCAAGCATTAACTTATTCTAAGTAAAAAAACAATAACAAAAAAGCATATTAATATTTAACATAGTAGTCTATTTTAACATTAAAGTCCCACAAAGTCCTCTGTTTTCGACTACAGTTTCATCACCTACAAATTCCCTTATCAAAACACAATTAAGGTTCTCAAATTTAGTTTTCACGTCGTTAATCTTTTAGGGTGTTCGGAGGCAATTTTTAAAACCAATTTGTAATGTGAGAAGGAGAGAAATCTCTTTCACCTTTTATTTATTGCCCGTTGGGACTGAAAGGATCGGATGGCCGAATCTCATTAGAGCTTTCCCAATCAAACGAGATACAATTGAGTTTTGGAACTTTGGTACCAGGGTTGCCAGGGATTTTTATATGCAAGCTGCAAGGGCAGGCTTTTGTATATACAATATAAAACTCGATGGTAGAGCTTCGCGTAAAGGTCTTATCTATTTGTGAAGTCCATGGCTGGCTACCACCCTCTTGCTTGAGTGAGCCGCCAAAGTATACGTCGTGTTCCGGTTGGGGGCTTGAGAGCCAGTTCTCCTCTTTTTCTCCCCCCTTCCTTAATCCATCCTCCTTCCCATTCTTCTTCTCTCTCCCTTTCTGAAGTGGTATGATGTTGATGTATCAGGAGTCTCAGTTGCTTTAACAATGTATGGTTTTCCTTTTTTTTCTATTCCCGTATTACTTACCATCATGTGACCCGCCTGCTCGTTTCCTTGCTTATCACATAATATACATATAAACATATATAAAACTAGTGGAAGGTCCACTTTATAGATAAGGGAGTTCACCGCGTGATTGAACTGCGCAGCTACAACATATTTCATGTGCACTTCCTTTCTCTCTCCTTCGTCGTAAATAAAGCCAATGCTACCCAGAGATGGACAACTAAAGGCTTATGGATGGATGGAATAGACTCAGGGATAATGAAGCATTTAAAATTAAATTTGAAATCAGTTTAATAGTTTTTGAGTTTATTTGTTACAAATATACACATCTTTTCTCTTTATTATATTGGTATAAAATACATAAATATCAATTCGAGTAAACGGCCATCCGAAAATATTCGTCACTTCACCATTGATCGTCAGTCGCATCATCACTGTCACCTACATTGAACCTGATGAACAAAGACTATAAAATATTTTTTAAACTTTGATACTGTAAAGCAACGCGTGAAATAAACCTAAAAAAATCCTTATATCGTGTACGCTGCGGTAATTATTGACAATAGAGCAAAATGATGTCCTACAATTTTAAACGGAACATTAATACATGTATCTACAAGTAAGTCCGCGACACCTGAAACTTATGTCTTCCTCACACAAAATAACTATTTCTTTCTGCTAACTGGTACTTCCGAAGTGAAGTGAGCGCATTTTTTAGTGACTAATATTTTTAGTAGCGTTCTAGAAGGCTAAGTGACAGCCCTATGATGAGATGAAATTTCGGAAAGTTATTATCCCTTTCAACGTCGACCCTATGTTTTGTATTGTTTTCGAATTTTATTATGAATTTTTAACTGTCATTGTAAACTGATCGCGCTCATAGTCTGGCGCCATTCTCGTTTGTAAGTGATCCGGAGAATTAAGTAAAAGAGAATCAAACACGAAATTAAGCGTTAATACAACGGCCACTTATTTCCTTAACTTAATTAATGTAACAGTGGACAGGGTTAGCAGGAAAATGCGTGACCACCAGTGGCAATAATAAATACATTAGCGCTTTCATGAGGAGGTCGGTCCCATTGTTATCGTTACAAGACAATCTTTAAGCCGTGTCTGAGACCATCGGGTGCCGTAACTACTTCCGACACTTGGGTTGGACACTAACCCCTCCACTAATCCACATTGGAGCAGCGTGGTGCAGTATGCTCTAGGCCTCCTCAGGATAAAGACAGACCATTATTAGTATTAGCTCAATAGTAGGTCATCAATAGTTTGTAGCCAGCTTATTTTTTTTTAATATTATAAGACAATGCTTGGCTATAATACCACCTGATGGTAAGCGGGATTTATTCATAAATGGTAAAGAAAGAAAGAAAGAAATTATTTATTTCGCCAGAGATAGATTTATACAGTCGAAATAAAATAAAGACAAGGTGATATAATAATAATATTAAAAAATATCATCGAATTTATTAAAAGGGAAGGTTGGTGAATAAGGTCGCACTCAGCGGGACCTGTACCGGTGTTGGTCCGCATAAACTTAGAATTACCTTCACCTATATTATGCGTTAGTCGAAATAGCTCTAGTGCAGAGTTTCCTAACCTGAGGTCCGCGGACCCCCGATGGTCCGCAAACAATTTTAAAATTAAGCCGCGCGGTTGAGCGTTTGATAGATACCTGATAGATACATGAAACGAAAGGAAACCGCGTGGCGCACCACACTATAGATACCGGTATCTTTTTCACCATTGAGCTTGACTGCGCAGTAAACTGTCTGTCGCTATCTGTACCTACGTTCTACATTGTGAAGACTGCAACTGAGCAACATCGACCCAAATATTACGAGTTTGGTCGCAAAACGGCAACACCAACCATTCCATTAAAATTAAAATAATTTATACAAGTAAAATATACTCAGTGAACTTTTTTGCAAATAAAAGTATGTGAGCAATTTTTTTGTATTAGTTCTAGGAGTCCGCGAATCATAATGAAGTGGCGCCAGGGGTCAGCACTAGAAAAAGCTTAGGTAATCATACTCTAGTGGAATAGAATGAATTATTCAATTATTATTACTCACAATAGTAATATCAAAGCTTAACCTTATCAAACGTGAACTGGAATGGTCATATCGTTTTACAAAAGCTATGAAAAGTTCTGCAAAGTGAAGCAATGACATATTCTTCGTTCCATCACCACTCAATTGCGTTTAGTGACTCGAACTCCCAACTTTATTGGAATTCTCGTTTTCCGTTCACAACAATGCAGTTCCTTTATTGCCGGACGATAAAACTGACCGTACCTTCATTCGGAATTGAAAAGACGTTACTTATACTGCCCTGGATATTACCTTAGATTTATAGTGATGTAATTGAGTTTTTTTTTTATAAATATCTTTGGACATCTCACACACGGCCATCTGACCCCAAACTAAGCGTTAGCTTGTACTATGGTGATCAGACAACTGATAAACATACATCTTTTTAAATACATACTTATATACTTATTCACGCCTAGACACACAAGACTCATTCCTGCTCATCACAGAAAAGTTTGACCTGGTAGGGAATCCAACCCACGACCTCCGATGTAGCAGTCAGGTTCACTAACCACTAGACCAACCGGCTTGTCAAAATTGTGAAAATAGAACCCCCTCACCTTCAAAGAACCACAAACTAGGCGCCCGGCGTAATAAGTGAAGTCTGTGAAAAACGCGTCAAATCCGTCGACCACAAATGATGGTCCTATTACCGACCACACATCGCGTGAGACAAATTGAGACGACTTCTAATGTCTGCGTTCGTAACTACATTACGCCCCTTTACTACGAAACTGACTGGAAATGTGGCGATATTGCAGGTGACTGAAATGAAATGGAATCGAGTACTAGTGGTCGATTGTGGCTTTGTCTGCTTTGTATGTTGATAAAAAGTAACCTATGTGTTATCCAGATTGTAATCTAACTCTGTGCCAAATTTCAATCAGGTAGGTTAAGGAGTTTTGCATCAAATAAAGTAATATTTTAAAATACGTTATATAGGAACAAAAAAATGTTACTGTGATTGAACGTTACGAGATAGATATATGATATCACGATCTATTTGTAGGTCTTTTAAAATATACATTTCCCTTGTACATATATTATTTTTATGTATCTCATACGGTTTAGCCAGCGTTTGCAATGTACATACATAAGTGCTCGAAAATAGTAGACACACAAACAAATTGGTAAAAATAAAAATGAATGTAACGTTAGCATCATTTTAGTTTACAATGGAGAACATTTTAACGTTAGAATCATTAAGCTTACAACGGAGAAGATTTTAACGTTAGAATCATTTAGTTTACAACGAAGATTTTAAAGTTAGAATCATTTTAGTTTACAATGGAGAAGATTTTAACGTTAGAATCATTTTAGTTTACAGTGGAGAAGATTTTAACGTAAAAAATTGTTTTGTTCTTGTATACTGCAAACTTAAAGCACTGCTTTTTATTTATCTTTTTTTAATATAATATTCCTAAAAATGCTTTGGTATTAATTTATAATTAATGTAGGGACTTGTTTTTTTGACTTCGTTAAATGAGCTATTGGTTCCTAAAACGAAAATAAATAGTTTTCATTTTATATATTTTTAGCTGTTACTAGTAACTACTCCGTATTTATATTAATTTATAGTGATGAGTACAACATGAGGTAAAAATTACAATAATCTTGAGTACCTTCCCGATGCATTTAGAATGGTTTCGTTTCCATGGCGATTAAAATTTAATATCCTACTATTCCTTCGTATTAATATTATAAATGCAACAGTTTGCGAAGATGGATGGATGCTTGTTACTCCTTCACGCAAAAACAACTGAACCAGTATGGATGACATTTGGTAAAAAAATAGATTATAATGAAATAGCCACATAGCCTACTTTTTATCAGTGTACCGCGAGTGAAGCCGCGACAAGAAACTAGTTGTAAATAAGGTCGTCGGGAACTTCATAAATTTTACTAAATATTCATCAATATTCTTCCAGAATCGTCGGTGTTGACGTGTCGAAGTGTCGACGGGACAACGTGACAGCACTGGCACAGTGACAATGCCAATAGAGCCATCGGACATGGGTAATCACTGCCATTGTCGCAGTGCAGATGTTACAATACTAGGGTCACGATGGTTTTGGTAGCTTCTAGGATTTTATTTATAACCAAAAGACTATCTATGTGCACAATAAAGAGTAGGTATGTGTTTAGTTGTTATTTTTTATTAAATAATGGAAACTGCCCTTGCTTCGCTTCGAAAAAGTCAGTTACACGAATAATTTACTTAGTCTTACTCGTAGTTATTGTGGTATAACTGTAACAGTTACATATGATATCGTGGACTTACTTGTAAATATTGATGTGCTTTATAATATAAAGATGTAGTGCTTTATAATATAAAATTGTAGTACTGTGCTCTAGTGTCAATAAATATTGCAGCTTAGGCGAAATACACAGATGTATAT